>OMLM01009509.1:0-15560 GCA_900302695.1 Helostoma temminkii
CTACTGTATGTGTCCAAAATGTCAGAAGCCTGAAAAAAAATCTCCATATCTGAAAACAGTGAGCAATGTCCATATAAACTAAACTTCTCTGCGCCTAAGGTTAATAGGGATGGACGCTCCACTGCTAAAAGCTACTGCTGTGTGCCCATGTCTCATTTGAGGAGACTGGTATTGTTTTCATATGCTAAATGACCATTTTTGTATTGTGTTGCATTGTATTGTATGTGATTTGACATACTGGTTCTCATTTATTCTGACATTGACATTATTCTTTCCCATTGTCTGCACTGTCAAATCAAGCATATATGCTAAGTGGTTTGAATAATTTAACAGGGAAATCGTGTTAAATCAATTCACTGTCACTCTTGAAATCTATTCCAAACACAGCCTTTATATTGTCTGTCCAGTATCTGGCAATTCAAATGCGTCAAACTCCAAGGAGACAATTGAGCTGTAAATATATGTTAAATATGCTTAATTCAGCTTCTGCCAGTCAATTAATTTAATTTCTGCTCAAATATCCCATATGTGACCCTTATGTATGTTCTAGCAGTGTATATTCTAGAGCTTTGGTGGCAGATCAGCTGGACAAACGAGCCTGGGGACAGTGCTTTTACGTTTTGCCTCATTGTGCCTTAACCAGTTCAGTCTGATTTATTAGCTTCATATACAGAGCTTAGACAAAGGATTGTGAGATTGTAGGATGGTTACAAATGACAGAAATGAGGCTCAAACTGGGTTTTGGCCTTACAGCCCTGCAGGGAGAGATTCAAAGGCAGCAGGTCGTGGTTCAGCTCTGGTTCAAGCCATGCTTACATACCCTTGTGCAACAGACTGAATGCTTTAAGAGGAGAGATTTCCCACACATTAAAAGCCTGATTTACCAAAGGTTTATGTGTACCAATACATCCGAAAAAAACAGCACAAAGTGATCTTCTAAAGGTGCACATTGACGACTGTGTCTTTCAAATGAGCAAAATAGCACACCCTGTAGATTTTACACTCTCGTCTTCATGGATATGCAAAGTGGAGCCGTGTTTGCACTTCCTCTCAATAGCACAATTTTCCAAAATACCCACTAACAAAACCAAAGCCTTAAGAATATGTCTAAACAAAATATATATATTTTGACTACTAGTGAACATCAAACCAGCCCAGTTAGTATTTTCACACATTGTTTCTGATGTGCAGCTCATACAAAGTGTCTAGTTTAATGAGATGGTTATTTGCAGAGCCTTTGGGATCAAAGCTTTCGGGGACTGGTGTAGAAGAGTAGTTCATGGCCAAACAACATATGACAACTCTATGCTATACAGGCTATTTCTACTACACTAGACACTTCATTAAGATGTAGCTCAAGGAGCAATTAAATTGGTAGGAGTAAGGTAAGAGCTTCACTGACTTAGACGTCTGTGTGTGTTATTGCCAGTCATTTTCTTTCATTTGTAATTCATTATTTAAACTGAATGTAGACTACTCTCTGCAATTGTATTTTTAAGCTTCCACTATTTATCTTTTGTTTTATAATCCTTTATATCACCCTAAAGTAAATCTAAAGTAACATATGGTAGGTTTATATGCATCGTGTTTTGTTAGAATATATATTAATAGTAGTCTGAATACCACCAGTTCTTTGTCTGGTGTAGTTCTGCTGCATCTGCATTGTGTCCAGATCCATAATACACTGTCTGAACTGAGAGCCCATGTCTAGTCTACCTTTCAGTATAATGTAAAATGTGAAATGTCCCTTACACTCGCGCTTTCCATTTGGTAATCTATTAAGCTCTGTCACTCTGCTCTGATTTTAGTGGTTGTAAAGCTCAGTATGAATCTATAGCTACATGCCAAACCAGCCCTCACAGCGCTTTACTGACCATTTTTATGCCGTGATAATTTAGGTTCTGCCAACAAGGCTTAATAGAAATGCACTTCCAGCACCTTTAACATCTCTCTGCCTGATATACTGATTAATATTTGTCTGTCCAGTTCCCTGCAGAAGCAGCTATTTAATGAATGCAAGGAAATGACTGAAGTCACATCACAAAGCTTCCAGTTTCAGCCGTGTATGCATCTGGAGAAATGAACAAAATGATTTGGGTTCAAACTTTATTAATCCATATGAGGAAATGCATCATTAGATTTGTGTCATTGCATGTTTTTTATCTTGAAGCATTAATAGAGACAAGACAGAGACCATTAGAAAAACATTCTGTGGCTTTTAATATACTGTTGTTTGCTTAAATGTACCAGGTTAGAAAAAACATTGTGCCAGTGAGTAATTTGTAAAACAACTAATTGTCATTAAAATAATGTGTTGTTTTTGTCTAATTGCTACACAAACAGTAAAGATGACTAAATATAGTCTGGGACTATAGGTTCTGTTCAGTAACAACTGAACTTGTGTTTAGTTATTGAAGGCTTCATCAGTTCTAAGTGACTGGTTGGAGTAGCAGGCTTATGACCACTGTGGATTCATCAAGTCGTTGCCACTTGATCCTCACCTGTGGGTTGTTGGTCCACCTGGCTATTGTGTGTGTCACTGTGATAACCTGAGACCTGGTGTGAAACCTCCTGGGTAGTGATTGTGATGTGTGATGATGTACCATCATCTGTTATGCTCATAGTTCTGCTAGTACTAAAAACTAAATGTGCTTTTAAACTTCATTAGCTTTGTTAGCTTGCACACTCTTAGACTGAGTAGCATTAGAAATTTAGCTTGGGCTCCCTCAAACTTTTTGTCATTGACATACCTATATAATTTCTAAACTCAATAAGCCTATTGAGACCATGAATTTTCTTTAGTGCACACCACAGGCTAAACAGTTCTACAATCAAGAGTGAAGCTACAGCACTTTACTTTTTTTTTACATTTTAACAAACTGGTATCATCTCAACATAGTGGTGTTGTTGAAAGATCCTATTGTTTGTGATTCTGAGCTGGTGACTAAGCTGCGGAGTAAAAGAAAAAAACACCCTCCTCCCAAAAAATCAAATATGTGTTATATGTGTGTGTGTGTGTGTGTGTGTTACTTATTTTTTTCAGATTTTCCTCCTACTCTGAGGATTGAGGGCATATAAATTATCTTCATTATCTCCAAGAGAACTGCTCTAATGACATGGGGACATTAACATCATCAGCAGCACAGTGTCAAAGACTGTTATTAATATTTTTCCGTGTCATAGATAATGTTCCCAAAGCTTCAGCGCATCAGTAGTGGTGTTGATGAAACCGTGTTAATAACATGAGAACACAAGAGCTTTTCAGGCTGATCACTTATTCTCTTGGCCTAATGCACAAGGGCTTGAGCCTCAGTGCTTCTATTATAAAATGTAAAGTCAAACCAGTGCAACTCCAGCCGTATGCTGCTAAGTGCAGATTGGGAAAAACAGCCTGCAGTGTCACATCTTATCATCAGGCTTATTTATCACGTTAATTCCTTGGATGGGGGCGATTTAAATCATGATGAACTCTGAACCACCACCACCAACAAACATACAGTTGCTTTAAAAGCTTGCGTAGCCTAATAGAGCTTTAAATATTAAGCAGCCTGCTTTAAGAAGCAATAATTGTGGTTATTTTAATTTTCATACTTCAGTTCCACTTGCTCAAGTTTGTTTCCGATTTATGAGTTCGGGCTTTACGCTTGCAAATCTCATTCTGTATTCTCCTGCCGTGTTCTCCAAAATGTGTTTTTATTTAAATTAAATACTCTCTTAAGGTCACCACTCACTCCGGTGTCAGTACAGCCTATGGTTGCCATAGGAACGTGGACGCAACTAAGCAGAAAATGATTCACTGTACTACACTTAACAAACCAAGTCACTAGCTCCATCTGTCTGGTGTGTTGGTGGCTGTGTGCATCCATCTGCAGACGGGGGAGAGAGATGCTCTGATCCACACACACATCCTGTAAAAATACTCAAATAATAACATACTGAGGTAAATGCACGATTTCTGACCTGTCAAAAATATGTTTACGACCCTTCAAGTAGATGTAATTATAGCAAAAATGGCTAAGTTAGGTAATAATAAAACTTTTCTTTATTTCTTCCTGTATTAAACTGCAGCTGGGTGCGATTGAAATTAACTAGTCTGCTCAAAGATGATCATTAGATGATAATCCTGTGCACATGCTCATTTATATAACAGGTGCTGAGAAATTGCAGAGATTTGTAGAGCAGGAATGCACAAACAAGAATAAATCATCTTCATATATTAACAGTCTACATTAATTACAAATCTGCATATTGCTGTTTCCTCCGACTCACTCACAACAGACATCTGCTTTGACAGGCTCTCAATAGCCTATGGTGAGTCACATATTCACTATTTTAAAGACAAAATATACTTATGTACAAAATGAAAAATAATGTTTACATCATAGTTAAAGATACAACATAACTCCTTCCTGTATACAAAGTAAGAAATGCAAAGCAGAAAATATACAAAATGTGAAGACATGTAATTGTTGAAATTATAGTACTGTGTCACACAGCTTTTGAATTCTATTTAAGGCTATAAAGGTTATAAAGCTTCACTTAATATGTGGCTGTTTCATTGAAAAACACTACTTAACAATATGAAGTCATTATGTGTGGAACATGAAGACATTTGAGTAGAAAAACACTGGTTGCCAGGTTTGGACAGCTGAAGACAGCAGAATAAAATTAATGAGACTCTGAGAAACAGTGTGCATTCTCCACCATACTCTTAGCCCATGTTACGTTGTGGGTTTCTCTTTGGGAAATTGTGGACACATTTGCGTCTGCTCTGTGGTGGACACTGTGGTTCAGCCTACAGCAGCACACACAAACACTGCTGCATAAGTAGAAAGAAGGTGAAGCCAAACGTTATGGTTCTTTGACCATTTCTGTGTGTGTTCTCTTGGTCTTTTCAAGTAGTTCATTGGGAATCTGATTATAAGTGGATTTTGAGAGAAGGGGGAAGAGAAGTGGTTGAGTTGGGGTTTACACAGAAAAATGAGCCAGTCATCAACCAGGAGTCGCACGGAGTCCAGGACCACCAACTGGTCGCAATCACAAAATTTTGGAAGTTTGTGGGTGGGTGCAGGTGTTTGTGGAGCCCACTGATAGAAACATGCATCCCACTTAATGTACTACTGTACATTATTTTGTTATGAAGAGGAAGTCATAACCTTATCATGCAGGCTACTTTAATCACGCATTTCCTGCCCATACATTTATTTAGGACTTTTCCTTGGAAGTGCCAGATATTATTCCCTCTTAACCTTTCCTACCCACTCACACACCTGTTCTCAGTTTCCCCATGAGTCCAATCCAATCTGCGTTTATACCAACCAAACCCACTGCTCCTTGGCAGATCATCATGTTTCTGTGCTTCTCCCATCATGTATTTCATGCTGCGAATGCCTATTCGAGCCTGCGTCCAGTTATTATTGTTACCTGTTGCTTGCTAACTGTCACCAAGCCTTGTCATAATCACTTCTTCTGAGTTACTTCACCGCACGTGCCTGCCCACTTGTCTGTCTGCGTTTGGGTCCATTGCCTGTTCTCCAATCCCTGCAAACGTGACAGTTAAATACACAGAACAGTATTATGTGATGGTGTAATTTGACTGCAGAAAGTAATGAAAAACATTCAAATTAAATGTTAAGATTGTATCTGCTGTCGCTCAGAAAATACAAGAGTTGCTTTGAACATGAAAGATGGGACACTGCTGAAAAGAGCTATCCATTCCCCATATTAATTTCTGAAAAAGACAGGGAAATTTGTTTTACTAATTATTCCATTTTCTCAAGAGGCAATACTGTATGCAGGGCTATTGTCAAGTCTTTTTGTGAGAATGGGCATCAAGTGGATACTTTAATTTAGAAATATGTTTATGTGAACCAAAGGAAGATTATACATTTAGTCAATACAAGTAATTTTGTCTCTCTGTACTTCTTTGTCTTGACTGTATATTTAATAAATGCACTGTGATGTATAACAGCAGTTTGTGTATAAAAAGAGACACAGCTGAGGGTCCTAAACAATTAACAGCCTTGTAAACTTGTATTAAAAATCAGCTCAGGTCATAGCAGCCAGTTGTAATTAGTGTCATTCTTCTCGGAAAAATGCCTCTGATTTTTTCAGCATACATGAACATCGGTGAAGGGAAATCTGTAAGTACAATTGTATTTTCTCTTTGTTTGTCAAAATGATAAGACAATAAATGCAAAGAAACAAAGGTTATTCCTCTGCAGTGTAGGGGAAGCATCTGTGATAGATGTTCGTAATCATGCTGTGATGCATATCTGGTCAAAATTGTCCACAAAAACATTTTGGTTTTTGTTGTTTTTTTAACCAAATTACACACAATCAGCTAAAGCAAATGCATATTGTTTGCTGATATGAACAGACAGTGGTGCCACTTTTCCTGTCATTCCATTAAAGAAGACCTACATGTATTTCTGTATTCTGTGTCATTATTACTGTAACTGCATAGCGTTTTGTTGACATATGACATCCATGCTGGCATTTTTTCCTCACATCACATTTACTGTCATTTGATTTCACATCTCAGTGTCCAATTTCTGTATATCCGCCATGTAATGGCCTCAAAATATCACAGTGAAATGAAAGAAGGTATTGGCTGTGACTTATGATACGTATGGTACTTTCTCCTAACATTCCCACAATGTAATGTTCAGCAGGAGAAAACTGCTGCCAAGCATTTTATTCATAGCTTTTGTACTTGTTTGTACGGTATTTTCAAACAGTCTTTAGGATGAGTTCCAACCAGTGTGGATTTCAATTCATTCATGCAATTCTTTTAAATTGTAACATGTAACCATACAAACTAATGTGATCTGCTTAGTTAATTAAATGTTCCTTGGTGGTGGAAGCACTGGATTTTAGTTCAATTTATTTATTTCCACTAACTAATCTGCTAATGATTTTCTTGTGATGTGTGCTACAATTTTAGGCACACACTCTGTGGGACGCTGGACTGTGAGAAACACAGTAAACTGTAGAAAAACACTGAACCACACTGAAGTTGTTCATTACAACAACTGCTGTACACACTAGTAGCAGTGTGAATATCAACAGTGGATTTTAGCATTCACCATGGTGTGTTGGCTGTATTATGAATCGCTGATGTTCACTGATGTACTCAGTTTCTCAGCAATCAAGAGCTAATCTGCAGAGACGACATGTCTACATATAGCCTCTGCTGATTTGGGGTGCTGCATGGTTCTGAATCAAGAATGGAAATGTGTGTCTGTGAAGTTAAGCTGCTGAGATATACATCAGCGTGCCTATTGATCCTGCCTATTGACAGCTCTCACTTCTCATTAAGTCACAGAGATCCGTCAAAAAGGCAGCAGTTCCCCCGGTGACTGTTGGTGGAGGATCACAGTGAGAAGCTTTAATGTGCCGTGACCAACATGCAGAGAGGCTGGGGCACCTTGTGTTGGGAGAAACACAATCTATTTTCTGCAGAATACATTGAGATTAAATGCAAATGACGCATAATGGTTTTGTTTGCCTTTTTTGTATTTATGAAACACAGGGTAAACATAGCTGTGCATGCAGGTAGCTTCTCTGCTGGACACTGAGGCTAAACCATTTTTATGACTGAAAATCATTCAGTACAGAGAGCATGTCTGATTCTGTCAGACGTCAAGATTTCTGTGGAGTGTTGGTATTTTCTCTGTGTAATGTCAGGCTCCAGTGGCTTTGTCTCTTCATCTGATTTTTATATGACATTTCATTAGATTGATAAGACAATTCTGTTGAACTTAGGGCAAAGTTTGCTTGAGTTTGTAACAAATTCTCTCTAGTGTGTATCCACTTCAAAAGTCGCTTGCATTTCCTGAATTTCACTGGCATGTACATCAGTGCCAGTGGCATTCAAGATTTAATGAAGAAGAGACTTACATCTTGTGTCTTACCCACAGGAGCAGCCAGGACATCAGGCCTGGGAGAGCTGACTGATTGTTTTTGTAAACCCTTACTGGTAATAAATACTTATTTAGTGAATCCAGTGCTTTTTCAACACTGTCTTCTGTTGGAACATCACATCAAATAGGATGTGTGAGTATATGCACTGTAATTCATTTTAATAAAATATCAAGTGCTAAGGACAAAGGGTCTAAACACATAGGATCCATGACCCCATCTCTTTATTGACAAGCAAGATTACAAGTTCCAGAAGTCTGATGTTTGTAGAGGTGTGTGATTGTTGTGTAGCAGTAGGGTTGGGAACTGAGATTCGGCTCCAAATTAGAATCAGATTAAACATGAAAAGTACCAGATACACATAGCAAAAACTGAATTTTGTTTCTAAATTTTCTTGGTTCTAAACTGCAGAACAAAAGCTGCACATCTAATTTGTTACAAGCTACAAAAGTGTGTGAGATATAGAGCAAATCAACAGTCACAAGTGTGGCTTCACTTCGGAAAATGACAACAAGCTAATTCTGACCAAACATTAAAGGCAGCAATCAACATAAGGCAGAATCAACATGAAAGATTGTGCAGCGCTTAATGTGTTACGGTTTTAGAGCCAAAGTGTCTAATCAACCAGCTGTAGCACCTCACAGGAACCTTCAGTAGAGCCAGGGACAGTTATCTGAGACACCATTATCTCTGGCAGTAAAGAGAAAACTCACCATGGGGAAAGCTGAGGACTGTCACAGAGCAATAAGAGTGGTGAAAGTTGTCTCAGGCATGGTAGAGAAGAACAAACAATGACAATAGTGAGGTAGAAATATTTGCTTTTTTAAAATATTGCCTGCCTACCACACAGTGTTACTGCTGTCGGGTTTTAATTATCAACACCTGCAAAGCGACTAAATCTGTCTAGATAGTGTAGTAGAGCAAAAGTATAAGTAATGTAAAAATGTAAATTTAGTAAGGTACACGTACTTCTAAATTGTACTTAATTGAGTAAATGTGGTTAGTTACTTATCACCAGATTACAGCTTTAGCAGCCACACTGCTGCATTCAGTGGTCAGTAAATGATGTAAATGATAAGCAGAATCTGTATCAGAATTGGAATTGATATCATTCAACCAATACCCAATACATAAATGGAAAGAAAGTATTTTCACTGAGCAAACAGATATATTGGAAAATAAATAATAATTAGTAAGTTCTATAATTAGTAATAATGAGGGGTAATATTTTGGTAATTAAAGTAATTTACTTTTATAAAGTATTTACTAAATTCACTTAAGTAAAAACCACATCATAGCTTTATAGACAGTTAGCCTTCTAAAATAACCTTACAGAACTTTTACTGTGATTACTATTGTCACTGGATTACTGTGGCACAACTTGGGTTTCAAGCTAAACAACATAGCAATGCAGCAACAAACACAATATCACGTATTACCAGTTACAGTGTTTCAGTGCATTATTTCTTATATTATTTATTTTAGTTTACTATCTTTGCTAACCTTGAGATGTTTAGCTACGTTATGGTAACGTAATGTAAGAAGACTAAATTGATCCCCTCAGGGGGACAGCTTGTGAGGCCCAGCACCTTAACATTCCAGATCCATAGTCAGTGTGAATGTGGCACTAAGCAGTTTTTGTGGGAGGTTTTAAAGTTGCATTAACAGAGTATCTGAGCACAAAGAGGCAACATAAGAGATGCCATTATCTGATTGCTTTAAATGAACTCTAGTTTACATGAGGGCACTTCAGTGTTTTTTCTCGGGCAGTAAAGTTCCTTATCTTCACCACCCTCATCATTTTTGGCCTCTAGCCACTGCTTCCATTATTCCTGCCTCCATCTGCAGCTTTTCCACTACATCAACCTTTAAATTCTCCAACTTTCCAACATCTCTGTATGATGTAGAGGACCTTCCAGTCCCTCAGTCATTGATTGTAAATGTACTGCTCACTCACTGTGCACATTCAGCATTTTTGGAGGTGATCAGCTGTTCCTTTGGGTCATCGATCAAAAAGTGTTTCCCACCAGCTCCACATTTCAATGTGTGTCACATACACTGGCGGTATGGATGTACTTTAAGGGGGACTTCTACTGACTTATATTGACTTTTTAGGGTTGCCTTCATTTAACTACTTTTGAAAAAAGCTGATTGTGACCCTGCTCTACTCCTGGATTATAGATTGTGCACAATTGTTCACAGAGCAAGAAACACAAAATGGCTGATCCAAACTACTGGTGAGACAGGGACAAAACATAGGATGTCTGCATAGGTCAACAGGCGAGTTTTAATGGGGAGAATCACAAAATGGCTGCTCGGGTTTACAGGGAAGTTGAAAAATCTGAATGACCACAAAAAAGCCTTACAGAGCAGCAAGAAACAAAAGTCTCTCAGGCAAATTATCAGGTCGGTCAGTCAGCAGTAAACAATCTGGTAAAGGGTGCCTGGAGCAGAGCAGGTCAAATAACGCATAACGACAGAAGATGCACAGAATCAGCTGGTGATTGCTTGAATGTACCACTGAAGGGGGGAGAACATTTGCCCAGCACCAGGAATAGGAAAAGAAAAGCAGCAGATTGTTATGAAACCAAAAATACTGACACTATTTAAAAATTATGTATTGGTTGTAAATTTACTAACTTAATGATCATCATTCGTTATACAAGTACACTAAAATTCTACTTAGTACAATTGTAAGGCTGAGCTAAGGTATTTAACACTACTTTAGTATGTTGAGAGTTATGTAGTGGCTATTTAGTAGCAATTACTGAAAATGTTTTTTTAAAACTATAAAATCAACATTTTTATTAATCAGTCTGGGTGAACTCAGCAGATTCATTCAAATCCAAAATGTGTTTTTTCCACTGTGAAGAAAGAGATTTTCTCATGTCATGTGTGACATCCTAAAGTTCTTAAAAACAAATCTGTTTGTGTGAATGGCTCATGCATGAAGACCACTGCCCGTTTAACACTTTCAGAAATTTCAAATTCGAGACAACACAAAGCCAGCAGCAACACTTTCCATCACATTTCAGTCCACTCACGAACAAATCCATGTTTTTTTGTCCCATCAGGATTCTCTTTTGTTATTCATTTTAACCTTGGGGATATAAAGGTACTGCCATTTTTTTCATGCATTACTGCCTCCCACATACAGGTTGTATCCAGCAGGGAAAACCTTCAGCCAGAAATAGCTGCTGTCTTTTCTAAAACCTACACATTTTCTATCTTTGCCTCATGTTGTCAAGTGAATCACTGTAGGTGGATGGTTACTCACACAGAAAGAGAGAGTTGTTATCAGACAATATAGTGACGACCTCTGTTATGTTACAGTACTTGTAAAAGGAATTAGCAGCTATAGCATAAGTTTGGAAGTCAGGGCAGAAAAATGCACATTCACATGCAATACATATTGTCCATGGCCTCTTCTTAAATCCCAAGCTCCCATGTTATTAATATTGAAGAAGATTGTGCGGGAAAAAAGAGCATGATGATATGAGTTAGGTTTGTGGGTGCACAATGATGGCACAAGGACATAACAATACACTTTTGACAGGTGGCTGACTTCTTGTAAACATAGTTATTTTCAGTATTTTTTAGCCAAACTAAGTACGAGTCTCTTATTTGAGGGAATACTTTCCATAATTTAATTGGTCTGACTCAGAAATCCTTTTAGATTAAAAGAATTCATCAGTGTGCCTGCATTATTCAAGGACCAAACTTAAATAAGCACCTAGATTTGTCTGTGACCCACCCACATCTCTGTGCGGGCGAGCAAACATGTTGTGGCATCCATCTGTCCTTTTAATGCCTGTGAGTTCAGACAACGCTGTGAAAGATACTATACCACCCCAAAGCTGCAAATTATGAGCTAAGTGTGAATGTCATCATCAGTGTGGTGCATTACTGAAGAGTGGGATCAATTAGTGGAACGCTGGTGGGATCAGTGAAGCCATCGTAAAGGCACGCAAACATCGCATGTAAACAATGCCAGTTTCGCTTTGGCCCCGTGTTTTTTTCACATTATTAATATCTGAGCATAAATTACACTCTCACTCTCCCCAGGAGTGGAAGTAGCTATGTTGTTAGTTCCTCCTGCCCACCTGCCGTAGCGCTGTCATCTACTGTTTGGCAGTTAAACAACAATTTATTGTATAATAATTGTATATTATGGTAAAGTATATTATCTTTATTGTTATTTAGTTGGAGATGGATTGTTTCTCCTTCCGTTTCGAACAACAGTAGCATTCACCTTTTAGGTGATATCTATAAAGAGAAGGAGATCTTAGATGCCTTCCACGCATCCTCATCCTCCTCTTATTTTACTTACAGATTAGATCATGTTTAAAAGCACATAATATCTCATGGCTTGGCCAAATGCATCCTATTTACCAATTGTTTCATAATTAGAAAAGGAGCAAAAATGTACAGTGTCTGTTTTCATCACTTTCTTCTCAAGGTCTCTTATAACTCTCATCTGCAAGACGGCATATCATGATAAAGCTGCCATGACCCCAGACTGATGGGGGTGCGACCTGGGAATACATTAAAGACGCTTCCCATAATCCAGACTACCAATTTAGTTGTCTTCACAGAACACATTTAACACCTCAAACTTAGCGATTCTCTTTGTAGTTTGTGCTCCTCTGAAGCTCCTGTCACTTTCATTAACACGATGCAGGTTTGTCCACCGGTGTCTAACTTTTCTATAACTGCACACACAGCTACCTGTTTTTTAATGACTTGTCATCATTAGGCATGTTGAAATGTCAGGAAGGCATCATGTCAGTTGATGCAACACCAGAAAGAGTCCAGTTGATGAAATTCATACTTTCTATTGTCCCTTTAACATATCCTTACTCGCCCTTCGGCCACGCATAATCTTGTTTTTGTATTAGTGCAGATATGGGCATATACACATTCATGGACACATGTTTGCACCATGAAATGTTAAACAATATTTAAAGCGAGAAGAAGTGCTTCTTGTTGCTTAACAGTATTGGTAAGAAATATGAGGTTGGAGCTGTGATGCTAAATGTAGTGTTAATTAATAGTATTAACTGCACTGGGTTTATATTGTATTATCTGTGTTAAATGTTGGATTTAACAAAGCAGAATGAAGGACTTAGCTTTTTTGGAGCTGTCACTGACCAAAGCATTTGTGGTAGGAGGAGCTACAAATGCCAGGTTTCTGTATTTGTTCTCAAAATAACACAGAGCACGATTCACATCTGATGCTGTGTGTTGATGAGCTTCAAAGTAATCTTCTTTTAACCTCTATTTAATCCCTAACTGTGGCTACACATTTGTAATTCTAAGAAACCTATAAAATTGCGTCTGCTCACGTGTTTACTATATTTCTTTAAGCTTTCAGAGCGTGAAAGAAGGATGAGATTTAATTTGAAAATCAATTTGATGTTGTATTGATTCATGTAATGAAACCATCTTGCTTGATTGTGTGCAGTAAAAACCAGGGTTGGAATCAGTTGGAGCTGGAGATGGTACAAAATCAGTGATTTGCTCAGTCAGCACACAGCTTGATCTTAATTTTTTGGACGATTTAAACATACTGAACCACTGTCAAGCTGTCCACCTTATCTCTTGACAGATGATTAAAACAGGGATCTGAAGTAGATTAATGCAAGCATGTACAGCAACATTGTCTAAGATTTAGCGTGACCGTGCTATATAAATGTCATGCATGCAAAGCTGAAAATAAGATTTTTTTGTGCATGCCCTTTCTTAAAGAAAGAACAGAGAGTAAACAACAGCTGAGCTCAGCTGATAAGAATATTTAGTAGTCAATCCAAACATCTTCTTTTAAATAAGTGTGTGACATATTAATTATTTAAAGTCATCATTATTTCCTCCAAATGAGCAGTTGTTTCTGCATCTCATTAAGACATGAACGTTGTTTATATAGCCACAGTATATTTGTTTCTTAATGTCAGGCATCCATTTATTGTGAAAACCCTGTCAGTAGCAACACAGAGACACACAGACAGCTGAGCTACAGTCTCTGTGCAAGTGTGCAATTGTTTATTTTTTCCATCTTCACCACCTTATCCTTTTAAAACCAAGCCTGAGCCCTCTGGTGTCGAATCATTTTTCATCTATTCTGACTCCCAAGACAGCTCAGTCAGTGTGTGAACTTACCTGAAGCTAGAACTCAGAAAAAGAGCAGAAAGGAATTTGATAAAAAAAAAAAATCAACCACTGCATGGACAACAAATGGGGTAATAACTTTTCAAGCCACAAGGTGCAAACATTGTGCTGTCATTTCAAAATTAGGTAGTCTAATTAACATAAATCAATTTCTCTAGCTTGTAGCTTTAGGAAAATGTGCTGCATGTTTTCACTGATTGAGATTTGTCTTCACACATTGAAAACTCAATTCTCACAAACTGTAAACAAAGATAAATACATTCATGTCAGTTTTATATTAAAAAACATAAATTATTTAAACTCTAAGTCATTGATGTGTCACTGCCTGGAAAAATGTCTTATTCTGCAGAGCAAACTTGACGGTGATGTTCGATGATTGACTTTTTGTGCCTTTTTCTCCTTCTACCCACCATAATTGCTGACAAAGAAAACTCACATATCCACTTCTTCCCGAGAGCCTTCAACAAATAAAACCTTTTTATATCCTCAGACATTAACTGTACTTTAGTCGAAAGGCTACTTTGCTGATAAAACGCTAAGGATGAGTCACATAATCGTGCTCTGTGAATCGCTGTTGCACAATATTCACACAAAGCATCACCCTAATGTGACTAATGTAAACATTTACAGTTAGGTCTGGGAGTATTTGGGTAGTTTTTATGATGTTGCTTTTATACAACACCACAATGAATGTGAAATAAAGTGATGATGATGTAATTAAAGTGTAAAGTTTCAGATTTATTTAAGAGGTTTCCCAAATATGGCATTTACCCTTTAGGAATTACAGAGATTTTAAACAGAGTACTTCCATTATAAGGGGCCCAGTAGTATGTTGGCAGTTGACTGATATAAAGTTAATTGAGCAGATGCCGTCTATTTTCTCATTACCTCTAGACAAATGAAGTAGATAAAAGGTCTGGTGTTGATATCAGGTCTTAAGTTTGTATTTGGCAGCTGTTTCACTGGAGCTACCAATATGAAACCTCATTTATACGAAATCTCAATGCAAGCAAAAAAATGAAATCAAGAAATCATGAAAACAAGATAAATTCATAGAGAGAGATTTAAAGAGAGAAAGCAAAAACATTTGGCGTGGCCAACTTAACAGTTTGGAACATTCTGCAAGAAAAAGAAATCCCTGGTGAGCTCACACGCTGAAAGGCCTTTAAGACCACAGGAGACAACTAAAGTGGATGATTACAAAATCCACAGAATTCCTTGGCGAAGAAAAACCCCTTCACAACATCAAGAGAAGTTAAGAATACTCTGGAGAAGGTAGACATATCACTGACAAAATCTGCAATCAAGAGACGCCTTCATGAAGGTGTAAAACACTGGTAACATTCAAGAACAGGAAAGCCAGATTAGACTTTGCAAAATTACACGTAAAAGAGCCTCCCGTGGTCTGGAGTCAGATTCTTTGGACATATTCATGTGTGGCTGAGGCTCCGTGGTATTTATTGATGATGTGG
>OMLM01009509.1:23649-37582 GCA_900302695.1 Helostoma temminkii
TGATTTAAACACCTGTATGTGAAAACTGTTTGATATTAAAGCAAGTTTAACAAATCCACACTGATTCTAGTTCATTTTAATTTTGTATTGTACGGCTGTGTATAATTGTATTTTTTCTCTGTATCATTACTGCTCCTTGTAGTGGTTCATTTAGCAGGAGCTTTCTGCGGATTTATTTTTTCACTGTGTATCAGCAGCTCCCTCCAGAGGACAGAAAGTTGCATTGTAAAGTACCAGACGCATTCACATATCTTGGCATGTGCAGCTTCATTGCATCGGTCTATATTAACTCATAATCAGAAACATTATGCCAAATTTACTATCAATAAAATTATTATTTACCACAACATGCAGTTAAAGCCTCAGGCGATTTTTGCTTTGTTATAAAACTCAACTCGACTGTTTCCCACACAGTGTAAACATGTAACAAAATTCAAACTATATACAACTACTTACAACTTAAATAAAATCCATGAAATATATAAATATATATAATTTAAAAACACATAAATAAAAAGGAGTATTAAGGGGGCGTGGCTAATTGAGTCATGATCGTGTGACTTCTCTGACGTCACCCCTCGAGTCTCTTCCGGGTGTTTTCCTTCAGCTGGACGGTGCCTGACAGCGAACTAACGCCGCCTGTGTGTCCGTTTTAAGCCTTAATTTGCCAAAATGAACCGTATATTTGGCTCAGGAAAGCCCAAGGCTCCACCACCGAACCTTACAGACTGCATAGGAACCGTAAGTAAAGTCTGAACATAACTTTTTGAGCATTTTCTCCAACAAAGTAAACAAAGATGGTTCCTTTCTCGGCTAACAGTTAGCTAACAGTTAGCCAACTTTATGGGCACAAACAAGGCCAGAGTTTATCTTGTTTATCTGACATTTTGTCATAATAAACGAGTTCAGTAGCTCGGTGATTAATCATTTGCTACATTGTTAATGACAGGCCGGATTATCTATTAATTATGCGTTTTCACAAATCACGATCTATTGATAGCGTCCGACCATCAACAAGGCATTTAACAACACAACCGTTTGTGTGTTCAGGTAATGAATCAGCACTGTGTAATTTAAACCCGGAATTTGAGCCATATAAGTGTAGAAATTGCGTTATTCTCTCAGTGAAATGGCTGACATCAACCTGTTAAACAGGTTGCTTGGATTCAGCTATTGTTATCTGACTGGAGTTGTCCTGACAGGTGGAAAATGTGTCTCTGTTTCTGCCTAAATGTTTCCTAAAACTAGATTAAGGGAACCCAGGTAAGCAAACATTAAACATGTATTTATTGTGGAAAAATAATCCAGTCTTGAATTTTGTGTGTAGTAAAATAAATGAACCTCTTAGGATCACGTGTTTGAGTCACTGGGATGACATCTTGACAACATTGTTGTTTGTTTGTTTGTCATGGTTCAAACAAATGAGATTTCTGAAGAAGAGCTCTTCATAAAAATACTGTGTATGTACCTGAAGCTAATATTTAAGATTGATACTTTGTTATTCTAAATAAATTAATGTTTTTTTTTTTGTCAAATTAGTTTACTTGTGTTCAATATTAAATAAAAAACAGTTTATGTTTGATTACATTTTAGGTCATATTTGTTTAGAAATAGAAAAAAAATCTTTAGTATTTAGACATTTTCAAGTGCCATTATATGTTTAATATCATGAATTAGCCCCCAAGCTAATGTTAAAGAACGACTTTCTTAACACCTGTGCGAATTAAGTGATGAGTAATGCCACAAAAATGAATGTGCTGTTCTCTGCTGTAAGGTTGATTCTCGGGCCGAGTCCATTGATAAGAAGATTGCCAGACTAGATGCTGAACTTGTAAAATACAAGGATCAGATGAAAAAGATGAGAGATGGGCCTTCAAAGGTGAGATTTCATATTTAGAGCACTCTTTATTAGGATTATGTTTTATTAAATTGGAAGTTTTACACAAAGCCATTTTTAAAATGTATTCAAAACTTCAAGTAAATGTTTTCTTAAAAATAAGAAGCTTAAGTTTAAAATTAACAAAATGTTGATTAGATTCACGAACTGTCTGATCAGTGAACAACAACAACTCGATTACAAATATTCAGCATCACATAGAAACTGGGCAATTTTGAGTTGGTACCTGAACAATATTGAGGTTTAATACATAATTTCACTTGTCATATACTTTTGCTTATTGTGTCAATTATCAGCTTGTGTCCTTTGTTAAATATTTGCTGTGATTTTTTTCTATCTACTAGAACATGGTGAAGCAAAAAGCTTTGAGAGTTCTGAAGCAGAAGAGAATGTAAGTATTTATTTAACTATTTAACCCATCTAAAAATATAATTTTCAGTGGATTTACCAGCAAATCCAGTGATTTTCCTTCCTTCACTAAAGCTGAACTTTTTTGCTGCAGGTATGAGGGCCAAAGAGATAACCTCATGCAGCAGTCCTTTAACATGGAACAAGCCAACTACACAATCCAGACCCTTAAAGACACTAAAACCACAGTAAGAGACATCCAGCAATGTTTTTTTCTTTTAGAAATACATCGTGGTTTGGTATTAACATGTTTCTGTTTTAGGTTGATGCCATGAAAGTTGGCCTCAAAGACATGAAGAAAGCATACAAGAATGTGAAAATCGATAAGATTGAGGTATTGACTTCATTTTTAGTAATAACGGCACCATAGTGTCCACTTCAAAGGATGGCTATATCTAGATGTGATTAAGATAAGAGTGAATGGATGAATTATAAACCTTATTAATTTACTTCAATGTTCAGGATATTCAAGACCAGCTGGAAGACATGATGGAGGATGCCAACGAAATCCAGGAAGCACTGAGCAGAAGCTATGGCACACCGGACATTGATGAAGACGACTTGGAAGCAGGTAAGGAAGATGCCATTCTGTCAGCATTTCTTATGTAATATTAAGTAGAGGTACCAGTAACCACCGTTATGAAGAGGTTTATGATATAGACATAGATGTAGTTGTGTGTCTGCGCCTCGTTCTGTTCATTGCTAATGATAGACGCTACTTCAACTGGTGGTGTGTCCACAGAGCTGGATGCTTTGGGCGATGAGCTCCTGATGGATGATGACAGCTCCTACCTGGATGAGGCTTCATCAGCTCCTTCCATCCCAGAGGGTCTGCCTGGTGCCACATCGACCAACAAGGTATGACATTTCCTCATTAGCTCATTAAACACCTCAGTTTACACATCTTTTATTAATGGGCCTCCTTCTGTTTGTGTTCCAGGATGGTGTGCTGGTGGATGAGTTCGGCCTTCCCCAGATTCCCGCATCATAAATGACACTTTATGCTAGTTTTACATGTATCATAGCCTTTTTTTTGTGCATCCCAATAACACTCCAGCTTTAAGAGAAAGTAAAACAAATCTGGTTTCTTAATTAAAAGTGGTGGTTATTCTATACAAGTGAGCTTCTCGTGTATCTGAGGTGATTGTTGAAATTGGGATTCTCTTAAATTTGTACAGTTTCTGCAGCGCCTTGTTTCCAACAGTAAAATAAATTATATTTTTCAAACGATACTTTGACTTCAGTGTTTCATGTTTTGATTTACATGTCATGATTTACACATTTATACAAAACCACTTCAGTGACAGTGAAATATGTGGAAATCCAAAATAAATTACTTATAGGCATTAATTTGGCAAAGTTAGTAAAAATAAATATGGCTTTATTTAAGTAAGAAAGGCTTTACATACAGTAAGACCCCTGAAATGACATCCAAAGTGTACAAATCCATCACCAGCTCATTCTGTAAGTGTGAGGGAAGATTTTTTGGTGCAGATAGTTCACCACACTGGCCTTGCTTTGGAGTTTTTCAAATTCATAGTAAGGAATCTAGAACAAAACACAAAATAAAACAATAAACCAGTCAGAACAAAACACGACAGGTTGACAGAAAACAGATTGTGCTGTTTTCACTTACACTGTAATCTAACATATGGGCAGATGAAAATCTGGTAGACAAATGTCTAAATGCACAAACTGACACTGGGATACAGCATAAAACTGAAGGTTAGGTCTAACCTGAACAACGTCATATCCCAGGAGCCTCAGATGTCGCTGCTTGATGGTCTCTTTTCCAAGTAGCTGCCTCTTGTTTTTGGTGAACCTTTTCTCTCCATCAATACAAAGAGCTATCCTGCAACACACATTAAATAACCCACGTTCAGTACAAAACAGAAATGTTCACCGCAGCCACGTGTACAACACATAAAACCATTTACCTCTTGTATATGTCCTCAGTCTGACTGGCAGGCAGCACGTATGCATGCTCATCAAGTTTCATCTCCACATCTGCAACATTAAAACTGTTAAGTCTTTTTGTAGGTAAAGTACGATAAAATGTGATGAGATAACAGCAGTTACTTGTCTGTTACCGAGTGTGTAGCAGTATGGCGTTAGAACTTTGGATCCAAAGTATGAACGAGCCCCGAGCAAATCAATCAGTCCAGTTTTCACAGAGTTGTACAGTTGTGGATCTATTGGCGTTTCCAGACAGCGTCCAGGTATGTGGAAAGATCTGACTCTGTAGTTTGGAAGGAGTTTGGGACCCTGATGGAAAAAAAACAAAACATTTATCAACAACATACTTAATTAAAGTATATTTTCTAGATAAATGGATGAATTGCCAACTATTCTTAATTTTAGTTGCGGAAAACATCAGCAATAAAGGTTTGGAGGACTCCAAGCTTTTCAAAATAAAAGCTCTTATTTCACTTGTACTCTCTATTTCAAATGGTATTTATCGATTTGTTCACATTTTAAGCAAAAATACATTTGAGTATAAACATTAAGGCCAATATTGATGTTTGGATTTAAGCTGTATATAAGTATAACAATAATGTTTCATGACAACAACAGAGAAACCACAGAATCCCTGAGAAGCAAGTGGGAAAACAAATAAAATTCTTAAAACTCTGGTGATCCATTCTGTGTTTATGACCTTTAGAACAGATTAAAAAAAAAAGATTTTTGTCTTAGTAAGGTAGAGAAACCTTAACAGGATCTGTGAAATAGGTGAAAAAAAGATGAAGTCACATTTTGCTTGTGTTTAAGTGAAAATGTAATTGTAGTTTTTTTTTCTGCCTTTTTGTGTAAATGGGAAAATGGTAAACAGTGTTATTATTATAAAAAAATTCTTATTTTTCATTTCTTACATCAGTGGTTCTCAACTCTGGTCCTCAAGGGACCGTGTCCTGCTTGTTTTCTAACTATCCCTGTAATTACAGCTTCTGACTGGCTGAACACACCTGATCCAGGTAATCAGCAGTGGGTAACATAATGATTGCCAAAATAGAATAAAGCATTAAAATATTTACAAAAACAGGCCACAGATAAACAAGTTGATGTCTGCAGTTGTCTAAAAGGATTATGGGAGGTGTAGGAGCACACTACGATAGCAAGGTGCAGGTTTTCACACATAACTGGAAAGTCCTGAACCTCACATAATTATGACGTGTTAAATCAGAGGGTGTGTGTTCAGATTTCAACATTTTCAACCCCTGACGTGTTTTTAAAGTCTTCACCTCATAGAAAGGACACTCCAACTTCACAGTCAGGTACAGCTGAGTCAGCTGTGCGAGAATGAACCGGTCCAAACCCGTGTTCTGCTCTGCAACACAGGGACAAGCACAAAATACTTGTCAACAGGTGGTTCATTTTTCTACATATCCATTCATGACACATTCACACTTCCTGCATTTACCTTGCAGTTGCTGCAGAAAGTAACTGCTAAAGACTTTGGAGAGAAAATTGACAGGAAATCTTTCCACTAGGGTGCAGGAGTGGAGCAGGTTCAGAATCGTTCGAGGTTGGAAGTGTGAAAAGCGTGTGTTCAGGATGTTTTCAACTTTCCTGAACACTTCAGCAGCGTTGGGTGGGAGGTATCCCAGCTTCCCAAAAGCCATGATCTGCCTGGCCACCTGGCTGGTGCTGTAGTCATCTGCTCGGTACACAAAGCTCTCAGCAACAGCATCAAACACAGCCGGGGACAGGATGTTCCTCCGGCTGAAGAACTGCATGACCTTGCTCACTGTCTCTGGGTGGCAGGTGAAGGCCACCTTGGGCACGTATCTCTCCAACGCCGCCACGAAATAACGATCGCTGTGACCAAAATGCATTAGCGCCCCGAGCACAAGGGTGAGCTCCTCATCAGTGAAGTGAGATACATGTCGTACGGCCTGCTTACACAGACTGATCACTAGAGGCATGGCCTGGGTCTGATTCAGGGTCACGAGAGCATTAAGCAACACGCTGACAGCAGCTGGATCCATGCGGGAGGTGACGGTCACAGCGTGGGTGTGCATGGCATTCAACAGATCCCTGTGTTTCCCATCTACGCCCATGCCACCTTGCATGAGTCTATAAACAGCAATGAGGTCTCCTAGGCTCCACTGGGAAGGTGTCTGCTTCTGGATTTCCTCCATCACCTGCCCCAGCATCACACATCCAGGACCCTCAAGGGCCAGCATTGCTTGGCCTAAAGTACACAACAGTCCTACACCCATCTGCCCCCTGTCTAGCCTCTCCTGGCTCTCAGACACAAGGC
Source organism: Helostoma temminkii (assembly GCA_900302695.1). NCBI lineage: Eukaryota > Metazoa > Chordata > Actinopteri > Anabantiformes > Helostomatidae > Helostoma > Helostoma temminkii. The sequence goes on from OMLM01009509.1 coordinate 30,216, forward strand.
GCACTATCAGTGTGCTCCAGGGATCTATGAAGAGGCGTGTGCAGGCCAGGAGGGCTGATACCAGTCCAGAATCTGTCAGCCGACTAGAGTCCTGCTCCAGCTGGAAGCACAAAGCTCTCATAGTGTCATTCTCCAACACCGAGGGGTCCTTCAGAGAGTCTCCTTCCCGCTCCAGGTCGGCTACACGGTGAAGCGCTGCTGCAGCCATGGTGTCGGACAAGATCTCCACTGAGCGCAGTAGTCTGAAGACCTGCCTGGACGTGGAGCAGCTCCCCAGACGCCGCTGGAAAGCCTTCTCCTCAGCTGCTGCGGGTCGGTGCAGCTGAGTCAGACGGAGCAGAGGAAATGAATCTCCGTGAAGAGCTACAGAGCTGCTGGCTACAAATAAAGGCTCCTTGATAATGGTGGTCAGGCTCCTGCTCCCAAAGTCTGAATGCGGCTTCCTGCAGCCCTGTAGTCTGGTGCAGCCGCCAGCGGAGACACACAGGCAGGCTACACATAAGGGCAGGCTTGCCCTGCTGGTTCTCAGGTGCTTGGTGAAACAGCAGACAGGTCCAATAGGAGGGTAACGCTGGATACCGAAGTGGCGCAGCAGGGGAACTTTCCGGATCAGCTTCAGAGCCATGATCCTGGTCCAGGACACCTCGAACCCTGCTGATTGAAAAAGGTGAAAATAATTCACACTCACAGCGTGATAGTGTACTAAAACACAGAGTACTCCACAGTTTATTAGAGTACCCAACTCCCTCCTTCCTCACTCCTCTGTTTACTAACCAACCTTGAAGTTAGCTAGCGTTAACTTCTGAAGCGGTTAGCTTCCTGGCTAGCTTCTAGGAACAGCACGTCTGTAGCGGTTATTAACATGTTCCTAAAGTTGACACTTCGTGTTAGAGTGACAGATCAATAACCAATGATGAGATTAAATCGGCAAAATTCATACCTGGACCCCACAACAGCGATAAACGGCCACACGCCGGTGACAGCCTCAGAGAAGACGCTACATAGCGTGGTACGACAGGGTCGTGAGGCGTTCAAAGCAACTCGGAAGTCTCAGTGTCGGTACGTTGACTCAACCCACAGTTTCTTACCATTTTGGTCACGTAAAATAAATGAAGTGAAGCTTCCACAGAAGACCAAAAGAAAGGACCAACCTGTGAAGCAGGAAGAGGCTGATAGCTTTTGGTGTACACCACATACTTTACTCATAACCTAAACAATCAGCTCCCGCGGACTTTTAAGTGCAAAGATTACATTGTGAATTGTTGATTATCAGTATAAACTATTTGAAATGACCATTCCTCATCTTACCAAGTTATTGTAAACATTACCTTGATGGTTGTGGAAATTCCACATTTCCGACAGCACATGAAAGTAGCGCCACGCAGTTCCTATCCAAACACTAGAGGGCGCTATAAGCTCTCCATAAAAATAAGGTAAGCTAATAAGGTTTAGTCTTTTTTTCTAATATCCTGGTGGATTAGTTTACAGTTGTCAGTATAAACTTTTCATTGACCAGCATTGCAAAATGTTAAAACATCTACAGCACTCTCTTTTATTAGTCAGGTATAAGTGTACAAAAAAAATGTGTCCTGGTGTTTGCTCCACAAATGTAGCATAGAGGAACATTTTAACTTAAATATAGAATTTAAAAAAAGGAATGAGGTATATGAAGTAGCCTTGAAGAATACAGGATTTCCACAGTAATTATGTTGTATAAAATTGTGTGTAAGCATGTGGTGTAATATAATATTCGAAAGTGACAAGGCAGGGATAAAATGAGGGCAATGTGACAGATCAGATTTTAAGATCATGTACAGTATTTAGCATTTAAAATGGTATGAAATAGTTTGGATAAATTACATGTTTAGTTAAAGTTAGCCCAGGGGGGTAACCCCTGTGGAAACAGACCTTACGTTAACCTTTCTTCAAATGTTAATGATTTAAAAGTTACATATTAAGACATTAAACATGCTTTGCTTTGAATAATGAACTGCCTCATATGGTTTTTCCATACAGAAGTAAAACAGTATTTTCTAGCTGTAAAATATTTGAATATGTAAAAAGTCTTCAAGCTAAAAAACAATTGTCTTTTACTTCACAAAGGATTATTTTAGTTATAATCCTAAATGTTACAGCCTGTGCTCCTGCATCATCCTGACATGTAATTCAATACAAAGTCATCTTGAGACACTTAACGTAAGGTTACAGACTGTAACACAGCTACAAAGAATTATACAAAAAACCCAACAAGCACAAGGTGACAGAAAGGAACTCCTCCTTTAACAGATGAGGCCTTAAGCAGAACCAGGCTTAATGGGTGGCCATCTGCCCCGACTGGTTTAGGGGAGTGGAAAGTTGAGAGAGAAAAATGTGTTTTTTGGTTTTTTTTATGCATGTAGATGTCATTTAAACAGTCAAGTAAGTGAAACAGAAATGAGCCTGCAGCAAGACAATCATCTAAAGAAGAAAGCATTATTTAAAGTCTTTGTGTAGATCTGAGACATGCTAAAGAGTTGCACATTTGGCAATTAGTTTAAGTTTAAAAAATCAAGAGCAACACAGCCTGATACTGAAACAGAAAAAAACTTTCAGAAAAACTTTTGGCACACTTACAACTGACTATAAATATTTTAGTCTGTCCACTGGACTTTTGATGGAATGTGCTCTTAAAATCATATAATAATATAATCATATAAACATATTTGAAGTTTATTTAGGATATGATAGTTTTTTATTATTTTTCGTGAGGTAAACTGTATTTAAATGTAAGATCTGTTATTTTGTATTATAATCTCTCATATTTGTGTCCTGTGATCCAACATTGTAATTCTGGTCAGTGACTTGATTGTTGTGTTCCTAGTACATATGTGGAATAACACAATACCCTCCCTAGATAGCAGATGAAGGAAGAGACCTAAGTATCTAAGGTACTTAAATACCTTTACTCAAGTACTGTACTTAAGTACAGTTTTAAAGAACTTGTATTTTACTTACCAATCAGAGGAAAATATTATTTTACTCCTCAACGTTTATTCTGCAGCTTTAGTTACTAGTTACCTTTTGCAGGTTTAGGTTCTTACAAAAACACCCTCAACTAAAAATACTTTTGTATCATTTAGGAATTAACCCTCTGTCACTAAATGATGCATGTTAGCATCAGCCCCACTTTCACCAACTATTTGTTTTGCCTGTAGGAACACGCTTCTGCCATAATTTATAATAAAATGCTATCAAAAGTATCAGAAAATAGTTTGAAATACATGGCTTTGCTTATACTTTCTGTACTTGAAACACCTGTTAACAAGCACTTACAGTGTCCAGGCATCTGTGTATACTAGCTATTTGTTGTGCATGTACATGTATAGTGTTATAAATGTTATAGTAGTAAGTAGTAGTTGGTTAACTATGATTTAGTTACTTTTGTCCTAGTAATTTAGACTGTGCTGCATTAGGGATGTTGTCCACTATAGGGACATGTTAACAATCATGTTCTCAGTAAGATACAAGCTCTATAGCAGTGTATATTGTGAGCACAGATGGTAACCAGACATTTTATTGCTCTGTTTTTATGCTTGTGTGATGGCTCAGCCTCCTCACTTAGTCTCCTTGATCAGGTCTGTATTATATCACTGCCTGTCACTGTTATTTAAGCAGCATCCTCTTCTCTCTACAAGCTTGAGTTTAAATATGCCACAAAAAACACACCTCGTCAGTGTAGGTTGTTAAACTCTGTGTTTGGCTTTCTACAGAAAATGTTCAGCTACTGCTCGTCAGCACAGGTTGAATGAATTTGATGAGGAGGCAGTGCAGACGTGTCAAGACTTGACAAGCATCCGAGGAGGGGAAAATGGTGCTGAGGAATTTTAGTTATACCCTCTGAAAATAAAGACAGGATAATGCAAGACATATTTCAGTTGGTATTTATGGAAGGGAAACGGCAATATACAACTTGATAGAGGGCTTTATTTAAAAAGTTCATATTATAAAATGTAAAAATTCAGCTAAACCCAATCACATGAATTGCAATGATGTATCCCTTAGAGCTTCCAAGGTGCTGCCACTGCACACAACAGAAACAAAAAATAATAATTTTTCAACATATGTTAATTGTTTTCCTCATCTTAGATATGTACGTTTGGCAATACTGCAAGTTCACACCTAACAGAGTGGATAGTTATTGCTTTGGTTTCTTTAAAACTGCTTTTTTTTTTTAAACTGGAGAGTTGGGACATGCAGCGCGCTGATCTAGCTGACTGAAGAGAGGCAGAAAGGGCAGAGAGGAATACACTGGAATGGCTCTTTAATCGTCCTTATCCTTTGCACCGTGCTTTAGGATGCGTGTGAACTCCACATAGTTGAAGTTGTTTTTCTTGTCAATGGGAGCCTCCCTGAAGAGCTCGTCCACCTCTTCATCTGTAAACCGGTCACCCATTGTTGTGAGCAGCTCTCTGAGGTAATCTTCTGGGATGAAACCTGATGGAGGAACAAAGTCAAATCAGATAAGACAACAGAAGACCACACCTTGAATCAACATCACGGTCATCTCAAGAATTTTATTTTGCCTGCAGTGATTATTTGCATAACAACTTTAACACCGCTATTCAAACAGCTTTATACAGGCTAATGAATGGAACTAAAAACACCAAGAAGATATTGCGTACAAAGCAAAATAAAGCCAGTTAAAGTTATACAATAAAGCACGACTCAACATAACACTATGGCCAAATAGATTTTTTTTTGTCTACCAGCAACAAGAAACAACATGTTAGAGTTTACCTGTGCCCTCCTCGTCAAAGCAAGCAAATGCGTTTCTGATCACATCCTCAGGGTCTGTGCCATTGAGTTTCTCTCCAAACATGGTGAGGAACATGGTGAAGTTAATGGGCCCAGGAGCTTCATTCATCATGGCCTCCAGATAATCATCAGTTGGATTTTTTCCTGTATAATGAAACGGGATTAACTCACTGAAAATTAAACCCAGGATAAATAACTATTGGTGGTTCTGTGACACCAACAGTTAATGAAAACCCAAATGTGTTCCCTATATAAATCTAGCTTTCAAACATGGTGCAAACCTGCTTACAGCCTCACGCTAGTATGTTTGAGATCAGACTTCAGTTCAGTCTTCTTACTCACCCAGTGAGGCGAGCATGTCATGAAGGTCTTCTTTGTCCACAAACCCATCACGGTTCTGGTCAATCATGTTGAAAGCCTCCTTGAACTCCTGAATCTGAGACTGGTCAAACATGGCGAAGACATTGGAGGTGGCGCGCTGAGGGCGCTTCTTTGTGGTCTTTCCCTTAGCCCTTTTGCTCGACATTTTGACTGCTTTATTTCTGTGGAAATAAAATACGACACAGACATAAGATTGTACATCCTGATACAGTAAAGTCATTAAAGGTCAGTGTTTGAGTGATTTCTGTGTCAACATATCAGCAGATAGATGACAGTGATTTTAAATATTATATAATTATAACTTCATGACTGTTTAAATTTTGGGGTCAAACATTCTGTTTTTTTTGTGATGCAATAAACTTAATATTTCTACATTTAAATCTTGGTCAAAACACTTAACATTAAGGCATCTTATGCTTTAATTACAACTGAAGATAAAATCTTAAACAATTTTCAGCGACTTTATTGTTGAAAATAATTTTGAAACCTGGTCTCTGAACATATACCTCAGTGCTAAACATAATTACAATGTGGACAGACAAAGAAGCCATGACATACAGGACACAATATGATCAAATGTGAAAGTGGATCATGCTGCTGCTCAAAATAATATTCAGTCATTCACACATCTCAGTAGAGCTATTTAATACTCCCTGGCGTGATATCTCACTGAGCTATAAATGGAAATGTTCCTCATCTTTCTAGGTTGTTCAGCTCACTGCCTTCACAGAGGCCAGGAAAATTACTGATGTGAGGGCCGATGCCCTAATCAGGCAATATCCTAAAACACATACTTGAGCTGTCCCACATTCACATTTTTACGTTGACAGACATCAACATTTTTGTACATGATGCAGAAAAAAAAAAAGACTTAAAAGCCTTAAATATCTCTAGGGCTGGGCCTTCAGGTGATGTACTGCTGACACTGTCTCAAACACTTATTTAAAGCTCAGTGAGGTAAATTTTATCAGGCTAAACTAAAACTGCATTGTTTTAATTGGCTTATTAATTAAGCTCATTACAAGTTCAAACCTTCAAATTGTTTCTTTTGATAGATCAGCAGCATACATGCTAAAAATGTGCAACTCAATGAAGTGGAAAGCTGGAAATTCTCACATGCAAGAGCAAAGAAATACTGTTCCCCTGAAAGATAGACAAGACTGCAGGCGAGTTATTTGGCGTTTACTGAATGTCTAATTAGTCTTTCATATATGACAAGACTGGCTGTTTAAATGTTATGTTTGTTATAATGTATGTAATTGGTTATATTTTGCTGATCCTGGTAAAATGCTTATTAGGAAGAGTTAAGAATCTATAGTACAGAGGGCAAACAGGTACCATACCATTTAGTTTAAACAGCTACAGATACTTAACACTTGCCAAACATTTACTGGTGTCTGTAGGTTTCAGACAGACTGTCGGGGACAACACTATGCTTGCAACAGGAGTTACTAACTTAATCTGTATCACACGTTCATTTTCATCTATAGTGAACACGGTTGTACCAGCAGCACTGAGTGAGTTCTTAGCATATGTGCTGCGCACTTGTGCAAGTTATTACAAACTCAAATTACATCTAATTAGTTTAAGGAAATGATCTCAGCACAACAACCAGCTAATTACGTGACGCTACAGTCGTTATGATCTGCGGCCTAGTGACCTGTTAAAAAATTTGTGCACGTAAATCTGTGAACGGTAGTGCTGTACGGATTTAGGGCTGTATTTAAAAATATATATAAATATGAAATTAATAAACAACCGAGTCTAAAATGTCCGTATATTTGCAGCCTTTCCGGTGTCGTTGCGCTAGCTTTTCAGTCATTAGCCGCGCAGCTAACAGTTAGCCATGTTTTCAGTCGAACATTCAAAATCTCACGATAGCAGCTAATTCCGATTTACAGCTTAAACATTAACAGTAAGTGGGTGATGTCTGGCCAGCAAAGCATTGATAATATAGCTAACCGTGGTATAGAGAACAATCAAACTAAACAAAATCCTACCTTACGAGTAGACGATCGTTGTCAGCTAGCCCAGTGCAGCTCTTTCCCTCAACCACCGCCCTTCACTTCCTCATAATAATGTTGGGTTCCGCACAGAACACCAGACCAAACCAATTATGAAAAATAGGGGGGGTCGTAAAGTTTTAAACAATCGTTACCTCTTCACAAAGCAATTCTTAACGTTGTTTCACC
>OMLM01009509.1:37669-54490 GCA_900302695.1 Helostoma temminkii
TAACTCCTTTAAACCCCCTGTAGAGTAATGTAACTTCCATAAACACTCCTTGGCTGACGTTCCTGGATATGCCCTTTTAAGGGAAGAAAATGCACATCCTGCTGTGAATTGTGCAAGGCAAGGCAAAGGTTAAGTTATTCCTGTGGGAAGATACAGCGAAATGGAAAGCATTTTACATCAGAGTACTACAGTACATCGCAATTTGTGTATTGTTTATTAGATGAAATAAAGTGCAGACTAATTAGCATTTATATAAAGATGCACCCTTGTTTATTAAATGCTAGCATATGACTTTTGTCTTAGTATGTTTTGTTGTTGTTTTTGTTGGCTTCTTGATCAGGTTTTTCTTAAGAAACTGACCCATAATTATAATAATACTAATAATTCTAATCTGCTGATGCTGTTTGTCAGGGAACTAATACCTTACACCTTTACTTTATTGGTTTCAGTGAAAAAGTATAGTTTTATCACAGCTTATTTACTTACTTACTTACTTTACTTTACTATTTTATTATTTGGTTATTTAAAATGTTTAATATGAGGTTTAGCGTTGAGGAGAAGGCAAGAGAAGCCAGAGTTTATGTAGGTTGGTGGTATGATGCAGCTCCTCAGACAACAAAGTAGATTGCATTAAGAGTGTACAGAGTTTGGGCCTTCCAGGTAAACACATACTGTGTATGCAGTTTAGTGTTTTGGTGTGATTACTGTGGCCCCTTACAATATGCTGTAAGATGTGCATATTTCTAAGGTGGAGAAGCTAGAGAGATGTTTTGTTCTTATATTATTTAGTTGCTGGGAGCATCATCCTCCCGCAGGGGTGTGGACCTGAATTTTGTAGCTTTGTATAACCAGTTTAACAGAGTAGTTGCTCTCAGTTGTACAAAAGTAGACTAGACTAGAGATAATGCTGTCAGAATACAGGGAAATATCAGCGCAAAGCAGAGTACCAACAGACTGAGCAGGGAAAAAGTGGAACCCATAGGAGACAGTTTTTGTCAGGCTCAGACAGGTATAGACACAGTGACTTTGGCACGTCATAGCCCACCTGGAGATAAGTAGCTCTAGCTGAGAAAGAAAGTTGTAGGGGTTTGTTGGCAATTTTTTTTTACTTTCTCAGGGAACATTGAATTGATGCATTATATTATTAGTTATAATTATTTATACAATAATAAATGTGTCAGTTAAATGCAGTAGCAGCAGGTGGGATTGATTCAAATTACTTTATGTGCTTAGCAGTTAAAAATTTCCTCAATGATCAGTTAAGTCCAACAATACATTAGTGTTTATTATATTGTGTATTGCTATTGCAAACAATTAAAGTACAAAATAAACTAATATAGCTTGTTTGTGTTGTTTGTTTTTACAAGTATTTATTGGTGTAAAACATTTGTTGCAACTTTCTTGATTTGTCTTAAGAAAAGAAAGATTTTGACATGCTACAAACTACTGAATGGAAAGAAAAAATTTAACAAATCCCATGAACTAAAACCAAAACAACACAGAGAAAATGTTGATAGGATGGTTAATAATAGATATTGCCTTCCCAGTGCGGGTCAGACAGCAGTTGGTACCCAGTTGCTGTAAAGAGAGGCTTACCGCAGCAGGACAAAAGCAAGATGTTGAACTGTTGACTCACAGGTTAAAACAAGTCACATCTGTCTTTTCTCTTGCAGCTGTCATATCACTTTCAAAGCTGATAACAGAATAGTTGAACATGTGCCATGAGTGAACACTGTTTATTGTCAGGGAATGGAAGAGCATACATTTTAGGCCAGATTTACTTTATTTGCAGATTAAGATTGCCTCAGTGGAACAAATACAGTTTGGCAAATTGAAACAATTTTGCTTTACCTTGATCCCTTTGTTCATGTAAATCTATTGTAATGTTGCTTTGGAGCACTAGAGTGTGCTAGCCTCACGGGAAACATTGACTACTTTCACAAAATCTGTGAAATGTTTTACACATAGGACTGGGTGACCTGCCCAGTCCCCAGTCCTATGTGTGTGCTCAGTCAATGTCCATGTCTACATGTCTACTTAAATTAATGTTCATACAGCCTTGGAGTACAGAGACTATACAAAACAAACATACCATATAAATAGATCTGTAATCCCTAGGATTAGATCCCTGGAGCTCTCTATACAGTTGGAATTTCCTAGACAGTTGACTCCAGTAACATACTGCTAACATATATATACCATGGACTAGACAATCAGCCATTCCACTCATTCATATATTATAAAGATATATCAGAATAATGTACTGCACAATACAACTGAAATTGATTCAACATCTTTCTAACAAGGTGTCAACAAAATAAACCAATAAATGAGCAGGTATCATGTTTGGTGATTGGGGCCATAAATTATGCATGTTTACAGTGGCACAGTGGTTAGCACTGTCGCCTCACAGCAAGACGGGCCCGAGTTTGATTCCACAGGTCAGCTGGGTGCCTTTCTGTCTGGAGTTTGTATGTTCTCCGTGTGTCTTAGTGGTTTTTATCTGGGTACTTTCACTGTCTCCCACAGTCCAAAGACGTACAGTTAGGTTGAATGGTGACACTAATTTACCTATAGGTGTGAGTGTGATTTGTCCATCTCTATACAGTAAATCAGCCCTGTGGTAGCCGGCGACCTGTCCTGTTCATGTCCAGGCTGTACACTGCCTCACACCCAGTGACAAGAAAAAAGATTTATAATCACAATAAGATTTGCCTGATCAAATAAAAGTTAAATAAATAAGAAGGAAAGTTGGAAAATGTAATTCTGTATAACAGAAAATATTAGATAGAAGCCATTAGTTTAGCAGCCATTTGTTCAGTAAAAATTACTTTCACAGGGGCCACTGTTTCCAGTTAAAATGATGGTGTTGCAGTAACGTGCAGATATCAGACGATCAGACAATTGCAGTAGTTTAACAAATTTCTACTTACTAATTGAAATAACTACAGTAACATACAGGAGATATCAAAAATATTACAGAACAGAATTCACAAGTAAACATATAATTGGATAAACAAAGTAAATCAGATTATCATGGCTGTGGCTTGGATCATTGATGAATCCACTATGATCTAAAAGACATTTCTTGTTTTCCTTTGGCTTACTAAACACAGGAACATAACATAATCCAGTCATCACATGCATGAAACATTATTAAATAAAATAAACAAAAGGTTGAGTCCATGTTTTAACTTACATCATTTCCCTCTCTGTTCTGCATGCACACACAGTGGTCTTAGGCAAAACATGGGATGTGTAGGCCTGAGACAGGTAGATTTTACACTTTAGCTGTATAACCTGTGTATCCAGTATCAGGCTAAGATAACCTGCTGATGATAGCATCTACATATTTATTGTACAAGCATGAGAGCGGCTTTTCTGATCCTTACTGAAACTGTCTCACTTTTCAATTTTAATTGTAGCAGCTCAAAGTTCCATTTGCCGCCCAATCATGCAGCAATTTGTGACATATTATATTTCAGTTGTAAAATGATATATATCCTATAGTGTTGTGACCCTGCTTAATGTCTTTCCCGTTACTGTTGATCTCTTTTAAATGGCTAACACCTAAGATTGCTGCCATAACATTTAAAAAATGTTGCCATGATGATGCCTGGTGTGGAAGAATGATGAGTGAGAGCCAAAAATTCTGTTCAACAAAACACCTGAGTGTCGGTGACATGTCTTTGCCTTGGAAACTGACCAGGCACTTGTGTTGCAATTTCCAAAACAATGTCCAAGCATCTCAACGTAATTGTGCCTTTGACAAACTAATTTAATGGAAAGTCCTTTCTATTAACAGTAGCTTTTATTTCATGTTTATGTATCATGTTGGCATCATTAAATCTGCTGCTGGATCCTGAGTCTTTGGTTCACTTTTTCTCTTAGTAGGTGTTAATAGCCGCAGAGGACGACATTTGTGTACTTCCAGAAATGAGAGCGAGACAGAAAGAGAGAGTGACAGAGTGACTATAAGTGGCATTTACTATATGTGAAGCAAGTAACAATAGCATGGCTAAAGTTAGCAACAGCCACAGCTGAGACTGCTGCAATAAAATGGTAAAGTCAAGACAAAGGCTGCTGGAGGTTAAGCTGCAATGACAAACTAAAGTCTGAACCAGCAAAATATTGAGGGAAGAAATTAGAAAAGAACAGAACATTAAAAAATTTGGATTATAATCTGCTCTAAAATATGCAGATTTTGTTAGATTGTTAAATTATCAACAAATCAACAAATACATTCTGAATTAAAATATATATAAGACATACATATAAGTCTACATTAAATATAAATTATGTCTAAGCAGGATAAAAAGTCAGACATGACATTAAAAGATTAGAGGAATAATGTTAAATAACAATACAAACAGTGAACAATAGCTGTGTTTACCTGCATATCAGACATCTATGCTCATTGGTGGAGACCTGCACCATAAATGTGTTGCACTGTGGGAGTTGACCCCCCAGCTCTGCTCTCAGCTATATTTATCTCCACCCTCACCGTAAAAGGCTGTGACTGCTGCTTGGACACTCTGGCAAGGGCCAATATTATTTTTGTTGTGTAGCCCGCAGTGCTGTACGCACCTACCTGAAGGTCTGCTGGGATATCAAGCTTTAAGTGGACTTGGACCATCGTTTCCTTTAAAGCTTGGAGTTTGAGGGATTTTGTGCGGGGTAGGTGGCAACTGCTGTGCAGGGATAAGATGTGATAAGCCTGGTTGTAATTGTTGCATATGTCTGTATAAGCATGCTGAAACTGTGCCTGATAGCCTGGGTCTAATATTATGTCTTGGTAGCCGTTGTTGCAGGTTTTATAATGATGAAAACACAACTCATTTCATTGTTTTATTTTTATTTACGTATTTATTATTTTTTGAGCAAGTAACTGTTGTTTCATTCTTGGATAGAAAACTGTAATATAACTGTAATTTAGCACCATGAGTGTTACATAATTTCTAGACAATGTTTTTTTTCTTATGAAAACAGTTGTTTTTTCCATCTTGACATTAATTTTCCATGTTCAGCAATGAAGAACATGTTGAATGAAAAGTAAGAATGGCCAGTTTGTTAATGCAGCCACTTGATTTCATTTGTATGTAATGTTCAGTAAAAGTCATGATGAACCCACAGTATATCTCAGCTGTTAATCCACCTTCTCTTGAACATTAACTAACCAGACAGACAACTAAATAGTCAGCAAGAAACTTGCTAAAACTCAGGCTTCGTACGAGGAGCAGCCTGCAGCATGTCTGGATCTATACCGTTCTACCAGAAGCACCATCGCCACTATGACCGTGGCTACCGTAGCAGGGAGACTCAGTCTAAATTGAGCCAGTACCAGTCCAGCAGCAGATACAGTGCTGGCAGCAGCGCCAGCAGGAGAGTGGGGTAAGGAGGAGGAGGAGGATGGAGGATTATACCATCATCAAGCCACGTTCTTGTCTCTGGAAAGGCTTATTACCCCCGTAACACTACCATCCACCCACCCCAGCTGATTAAGATCATCCACCTCCCTTACTGGATCACTTCCCTATGACAGATCATCTTTCCTGCTCTGCTGCTTTATTGACAACACATAACCCTCTTTCTCTGAACCCACAGTCACACCTGAGGATTGTAGAAGTGATTAAAAACAGCTCGGAACCCTGCATGAACTTCTTTGCATGGAGACTCAGAGACATCCTGTGTCCCTTTAGGCATGCTGACAAACCTTTGAACTACGTTTAACACATCTATTCCTAAATAACTGAGATGATTTTGTGAAGCGGTTTTTGCTCCTGTGAAAGGAAAAGCTTTTGTTAGATAAACTGTAAGGAAATGCGTCATATAATGGTGGAGTTATGGTATATGGCATAGACTGAAATAGAGTTTGACCTGTGCATAGTTTGGGTTTCACTTTTGCCTACTTGAAAACTGAACCCTTGTGCTGTTTTAAAGTCTTTTAAACTCAGTTGCTTCACTTAATTTGCATTAGATATGAGAAAAGTTGTTGGTGGTTGATTCTGTAGCCCAGATTTGTTGAATGCATTGGTCAGCTGTCTGATGTTTTAGTGGAGAATATACATGGTTAAATGTGATTTTAAAAGCTTTTATCAGTGAACATTCATCATCACAAAGACATGTGGTAACCTACTGTCATGTAATAAGGATTAGGTTTTTGACTGACAGTCCTTTTGCTAAGTGTGTCAACATGGAAAAGGATTTTTATACTTGGAAAAACAAAACACCAAAGTTATGGCAAGTCTATCTTTTTCATTGCCTGTTAAATCTTCGAATATCCTTACGCAGAGAGTGTGAACAGGTCAGAGGGCTTAGGTTTTACTAACACCATCTGAGCTCATGACTGTGGTCTACTGGGCAACACATCAGCTACTTCATTTGTGGTGAGGAAATAAGGATTATAATGTGATGGTAATTTAACCGTGAAGGTGATTATGTTTTAGAAAATAAAACTGCACTCATAATCCAGTTTAAAATGTTTGTAAGTCAAGATACCTAAAATAAAATAATAATAAGGACTCTGACCCAGTTAGACACAGCAAAAATGGAGCCAGCTGTCACATGCCCCCTTATCAAGTTCATGTTTTCTCATACTGTAAACTGTTCCCCACAAGCTTTTAACTTGACTTGAGACTTATCCTTGAGACTACAGGGATAAATACCATCAGAATTCTTAACAGATGAATCTTATTTTGGCTATAGTATTAGTACCATTGCACATGTAGCTCCGGTGTGGTTAACAGTGTGTAAACTGTACTGAAGCAGCAGTGTTGTTTGGAACATTTGAGTGATGATCATAGTCACTAATGGTCATTTGTCCTTGTATCCAGAAAACATAATTATGTTGTAGGCGTTAAAAGCTACTATCAAACCTAAACCACACTACTTTCCCACTGAAACGTCATCTCCTCCACCTCCCTGCCCCTGGCTTCATCCCCACACCTGTTATTATCTTATTAGTTGTCTGGTAGTGTGCCAGGCTGATGATATTTTGCATGTCTCAGACTTAATGTGTCTTCACATTCTGGGCTGGAGGAGAGCGGTCTAAGCCCCATACCCAAGAGAGCCAAGCCAACTTACTTGGCTGTGGATAGAGAGAACCAAATCATCGGCTATGTAGTGCCTGTCTTCAGGGGCAGGTAATAAAGTCTTCACCATATGAAACTGGATCTGCAATGTTTATCTATTCCAGATTTAATGCTATGCCTTATTTCCCACATCCATCCACATAGTCAAGAGTTTGCTACAGGACTTTCGGATACAGAGGAAACAAGGGTGAGGGATACAGCTGCATACATGGCCCGCAGAGATTTGTTCACCAGTGGTCTGGAGATGGAGAGGTCAGAGCACATCTCCAGGAAGGAGACCATGCGCGAGTCGGCCGAACGCATCTCATTGAACAAAAGGGTCAGTGAGAGGGGCTTTCAAGTATTTTTCAGGTCATCCATTGTGACATTGTGGCCACAGTGTATGGTTTAAATCCTGGTATTTGATCTAACGTGTTGTTTTTTCATGATTTCAACAAAGTAATTAAATACATAACATAATGACCCTTGATACAGGCAATTCTGCACAAGTTTTTTTGATTTATCAAAGTTTCATCACATTATCCATGACGTTGCAGACAAAGATTTTTCTTAAATTTGTGACATCGCTATAAAACGTTCTTCCTCATAGCATCGCAGATGGGTTTTTGTAACCGATAAGACGTTTTTCTCCACAACATATTGTACATGTGACATAGACAAACATGACTGCAGACAGAAGTTGTGACACCAGAATGCTGATATCCATTAAATCATGTGATGTGATGGTAGAGCATTGTTACTCATGACGTCACAGAATAGCTTTTTGCTACTCATGATATAAAAATAGACTTATCTGCTACTCGACATCACATTGTTTTTGTGTGTCTGTATAGTAGCATAACTGAGAGTAATTACAGTTAATTGTGGTAGTGCTCCAAGTGCCTGAGGCTAAGTGGTTGTTATTACTACTCCTTACACAACACAGTTATTTATGTCCCTGGGTGATTATGTGAAGTAGTACCCAACTCTTCATTGAGTATCATAAAAGCTGTGACCCCCCCCACTGTATTCATCTGTGTCCACTTTGCCAGATAGGCTTAAGACTGGGTGACAAATTCCCCAGGAGATCGTGTTTCTTGAGACACAGGGAAGCAGTGTGCCGTGGATGTCGTCATATTATGCGCTGAGTTACTGCATGTGCACTGAGACAGGACATCATCATGCCTTGATATTCATACGACATACTGAACAACACACATCCACATTCATAACACTTTGCAATGAAACATGCATAAAAGTGTGCATGTGTAAAACAAGACGTGTTTTGCTTTGTTTCTGCTTCAGGCATGCATTGTGGATTCTTGGTGGAGATTTTTGAGGATTTTATTTGTCCTGAGTGATTTGATGTTAAGATACTGTTTTTTTTTTAAGATCCATGAACACGAAGAACACTTCAAGCGCATGAACGAAGACAGCCTGATGCATCCCCCAGAATTTGTGATTAAACCTCGCTCTCACACTGTGTGGGAGAAGCAGTGTGTGCGTCTGCATTGCACTGTCAGCGGTTGGCCTGACCCACGGGTCGTCTGGTAGGTCACAGACATACATCGCTAACAAAACCCGAAGCCTGTGCTGTTCTGTCCTCTCCACTTCCTGCTCCCTGTCTTTTGCATGGTTGTATTTTTTGCTTTCAACTTTTTCATGTTTTTTCTGGTTCTCCTGGTCTGTCGCCCTTCATGTTTTCTACCTCCCACCACAAGGTACAAAAACAATGTGACAATTGATCCTCTTGCCAACCCTGGCAAGTATAAACTTGAGAGCAGATACAACGTGCACTCACTGGAGATCAACAGGTAGGTGTAGCATCATTAAGTCCCATACCCACAGTGGTAAGAATTTATTCTCTGGCATTGATATTTATGTTTAATCAAGCCAGAAATGTTATTCACCTTGATGACAGAAAAGCTTGGAGTTACTGTCAGTGATGCCTTCGATTGTGTCTCTGGAGGGGAATTTTGAAGTCTGGGTTTATTTCTGATTGGCATCTTTAATATCAGACACTTAACAGCTCACTAACAGTCAAATGCAGTTTTATATACGATTTCAAGGTGAGTTATCAATAATATTTTTGTGTTTAACTGAAACAAAAAACAATAATCCAAAAATAGCCATTTAATACACAAATTAAAAGCACACATTGTTAGTTAAGTCCTTTTCACCATTGAAGATTCTTATTTCTGCTAGGAGTTTTCCCTTGAATGATTTGCAGGTCTCAGTCTTCTCTCTGTCTGCACCCAATGCAAAGAACCAAATCTTCAGACCTGTGTGTCTAACTTTGTCCCTTCTTAAACAGACTGACACTACAGTACTGTGACATGGACAAGAGCCACATTATTTTCCAGGCGGTCACAAATAACAAAGAGCAAGTCTAAAGATAGCAAAGATCACATCCAGCTATTTCAACAAGTAGTCAAAACTCCCAAGAGTTTCTACAGATGTGATTACCTTAAAATTGTCTCAGAAATAGTGTCTGCTGGGGTCTGATTATTATTTACAGTTACAGAAGATACTTTCACATACATGAAACCACCTGGTGCAAATGACATCACCAGTGGTGTCTATTTATTGCCAGAGTATTCCTGGCTGGAGTTATGGAACGCTTTACAGTCAGAGCTCACATAGTTGGTATTATTTACACGGCTGAGAGTTTGAGGTGAGGGAAGTGAACTGTACATGTGACTCCTTAAGAGACAGAATGTGCATATCATGGACATTGATCACCTGATGTTCTCCCATCCTCAGATGTGATTTTGATGACACGGCACAGTATCGTGTTTCTGCCATGAACTCCAAGGGAGAGCTGTCCGCATTTGCCTCCGTCGTTGTTAAGAGTAGGTTTCACCAATCCTTGTAGCATCACACCTCAATACTCTGGACAATGAACAAGCTCCATTGTCAATATTTTTTAGTATAATAACATAATACAGTGACTGCTATTATTCTCCACAGGGTTCAAAGGGGAAATTGATGAGTCCCTGCCAGCACCCAGACGTAAGTATGACTTCATTGTGTGTTTGTTATCGTTTTTTAATATATAAGGTATATTAATTTACAAAGGTAATTAATTTACAAGATACATAAATATACATTTATTAATTAATAAAAATGGCAGCTGCTAACATTTGAGTCCTGTTTATACATCCAGCAAATGATAAGTGACATTATCCTTCATTCAGAGTAACTTAATAACAGAATAACCCATTGTCCTTGTAGCTTGTCTTTAGCTCAACTTCTCCGCCTCCTCTTTCTGTCTTCACCAGCTAATTTGTCTGCTATGTGGAACAGGGGATGTAAAGTAAAATCTATTTATCAAAGCTGTTTTAATTTTTCTGTAAATAACATCTTTCTGCAGATCAGTAGCACAGCCAAATAATTTTTTAGGGGTGGCCAGATTGAGGCCAGTACTGTGTTTGAGGTGGCGTCCCCAAACCCCAGAAGGCTTTGTTTCTTTGTCTTTGTCTTTTTCTTTGTTAAATAAAATTTTTATCATTGGGAGCTTTCATTTATCACCCTCATCATCATTTATGCATTCAAAAATGAATTCAAAGAATGTATTAGTTCATATAAAAGATGGCAGCAGTGGTTCAGTTGGTAGAGTTGGCTCATTGAGTCTCATTAACTCTAAGGTTGTGACTCAACTCCTTATGACCACTTGTTGAAGTGTCAAGACACTGATCATTTATTTTATTATATATTATTGTATTAAGAAGAAGAAGAGAAACCTTATAGTCCCACAGTGGGTAAATTCATTTTGGACAAGCTGCCCCTTTGAGGTGCCAAGGGTCAGAGGTTTCAGTGGCTTGTCCAAGGACACCTCAGCGTGAAGACACAGGAGGACCAGGAATTGAACCTGCCAACTCTCAGGTTGAAAGACGACTATCAACTGAGCTACATGCTGCCCATAATTTTAGGTTATTATATTAGTGTGTTCAGTATTTAAAAATGTGCTTCAGTTTGGCTGATTTCATTTTAATGCAGCTCTGTCTATGTGTGTTATAGAGAAGAAGAACAATATGAGAGATTTGACAAACTGAATCCACTGCTGACATACACAGCTCCACTTCCTTCACGATCTTTCACATATTTTATTAATTTAGCAACATTTTCTTGTTTTAGAGAACTTTTTAAAAAATCTTTGGCATTGTGTTCACAATGCTTAACGCTGAACTGTACTTTCAACTAATTCCACCAAATCCCTGCTGATTGCCAGTGAATGTCAGTTTTATTTCTGTTTGATGCATGACTACTTGTTAAGTTGCTAAAATATTCCCCTTGAATCATTTGTGGGTGCTATATTGTAGTTTCGGAGTCAGTATTTTGATTTGATTTGTATTTGTTTTTGCTGACACATCTGATTCATGTTCTCTTCTCCACCCACTTCTTTCTGAGTGATCCAGCTCAGTGTTCATGTTTTTTCTGTGGTTTTGATTATTGATGTGACTCTTTTACAATTCAGTGTATACACTTTTCATTGCACTTTCCTCTGTTACACAATCATGCAGGTCTAAGCTCTCACTCTGCTGTCTCTTGCTTCACCTGTAGATGGTCCAGTGTCTGAGTATGGCATCAACTTCCAGACTCACATTGTTGACAAGTTTGGTGTGTCCTTTGGAAGAGAGGGGGAGACCATGAGTTTGGGATGTACGGTCATCATCTACCCTGCCCTGCACCGCTACCAGCCAGAGGTCGAGTGGTACAGAGATGGTAGGCAGATGACTTAAGAAAACACACATGGCTTTGGAAAGTGTTTACCATAGCTAGTGTGAACTTTTGTAAATTTGGTTTACATCATTTTGGATAAAAATATTTTTTTTCAAATGCATTTCTTTCACTGGCATATTGTTAAATAAAAAAGGAAAACACTTTGCTCACGCTATTGGCCTCTTTTCCAGATGTCCTTCTGTCTCCTTCTAAATGGCACCATGTGCACTGGAGTGGGGACCGAGCCACACTGACATTCACACACCTCAACAAAGAGGATGAAGGACTCTACACCCTGCGGGTCACCACCAAGTCTGGATATGAAACCTACTCAGCCTATCTCTTTGTCAGAGGTAGAAGCTATGATAACTCCCTTAAGTTTCTTACTAGATTAGATACAACATCAAGTTGTAGCATTTGTAACTGTTTCCACAGTGTCTGCACATTACCAGAGTGAATTCCAACACATCTTATCCTGCACATGTATAAATATAAAGTAAGTTTCCTCTGGCACTTGAATCTTGGCTTTAAATCTTTAATAGAGACACCACAGAGTGGTAAATCCCTGAAGCTTATTTTGCTGCCTTCAGGAACAATCTGACCTTTTAAAGCTCCAGATTCTAGAGGATCGATGTTATCTATGACGAACAAGCTAGAAAATAGATCAGTGAAGAAGAGGCCGCGTACAGTTTCCATAACAAAGCCCTATATGAGTCTGGCTGGAGTCAGGCTATTCTCAGAGAGATCAGCTGTGAGCAGAGATACTGTAAATATCTGCTTCAAGGATAAACAATAGCTGCCCAGTTTCCTTACTGCCCTCCGTGCTTCCTCTTCTCAACCTAAACACTGTCTGGTCAGAATCATCTTGTCCTTTATGTTAACAGCTGCATCAAATCAAACATTGTTTAAAATACACTGCATTCTTACTGGAGTACTTCTACATTTTGTACGTTTGTGTACTTTAAACACCTGTGACAAGTAGGGTATAAGTAATGTAATGACAGCACACATCCCTGCATGTTGCAGTATTCTCTGTATGTCATAAATCAGGGTTTGTTACGCCACAGAAAACATGGACGTCAATGAAATTTGTCTTATGGGAAAAAAATGCAAATCTTCCAAAGTTCATGAAAAAAATCATGAAAAACAAATATTTTGAATCACTTTTGATGTAAAATAACACATAATATAACACATAATATTACACCCTCTCGGGTCACAGTATCAGGCAGTATCTGCTATAGTTTTGTAGATATCAGGCAAAACGTTAAAGGTTACAGTAAAAGGACAAAAAACATATCACACTTTACCCATTTTATTTCAGAATGTCTGCACATAAATGGCATTAGCAACCAAGATGTTTTGGTTCTCCACACACTCAGTAAAAGCACACAAATTTTCTTGATAAAACACAGGCTACAGATGTACACGTACACAAGCCTTCTCCAGATACCACAGCTTTATCCTTACGTTTTAAGAGTCACCTCATATCTTATCCCGTTTCACTCTGGACAGAGCTGCTGCTAATTCTGTCCGCCTGTTGCTGATTACTCTCGGCTTGTGGACCAGAGGCATTCCTGGCATCCAGCCCTGTAGCTACACAGTTTTGCACACTTGCTTATAAACAAGAAACTATTGTAGAGACAATACATCGTAGACAAATCATTGGCTTAAAGATAAATAAATATCTATGCACACTGATGGCCCCATTACTGTATTCCTTAGATTCTGATGCTGAAGTTGAAGGAGCTCCTGGTGCTCCTTTGGATGTTCGCTGTCTGGATGCCAACAAGGATTACATTATTGTCACTTGGAAGCAGCCAGCTGTCGATGGTGGCAACTCTATCCTGGGCTACTTTGTGGACAGGTCAGGTAGCGTGTTAACGCCTTCCACTCTTACACCAAAATCTTCTCTTTGCCTATCGGTTTTCTAATAATAAAATATTATAAATGATTTTATATCTGCAGTATCTTTCTTTCCTCTAGCATCAGTACACAGTTGTAGCTGCACTGTGTATGCATACTAAACATACTTAGATGTGATTTTAAAGAATTACTATAAATTGTGTGATTTAAATGTATAATATTTGTACAGGTGTGAGGTTGGAACCACCCACTGGAGCCAGTGCAACGATACACCAGTCAAGTTTGCCCGTTTCCCTGTCACTGGCTTGGTGGAGGGTCGTTCTTACACTTTCCGTGTGCGTGCTGTCAATAAAAGTGGCATAAGTCGCCCGTCCAGAGTGTCTGAACCAGTAGCTGCCATGGACCCAGCTGACAGAGCCCGCATGAGAGGTACTGAAGTCAAGGAAGGCTTCAAACTTACCTGTGTGGTTGGTGGCACACACCCTGACATACTATTATCCATTTAAAGAGTTGCATGTTCATGTGTATTATAATGTTATTTAAATGCCTCTCTTCTAGCTGAATGTTTTTCTACTTCTGTTTAATAAAGTACTGCACACAAATGGTTACAATTTGTGTTTGTGATCTGAAAACAGAGCAATAAAAATACTGCAGAAAAATCTAGAAATCTTAAAATTGAATTTAAATCACAATCCATATACAGTAGATTTGGAACTTTTACACGATGAGTATGTTTTTGCTGTCAGGTACTTCTGCTCCCTGGACTGGCCAAATCATTGTCACTGAGGAAGAACCTGCAGGTAGGAGCTCCCACTTTATTCCATGATTTACACCTCGTTACATGAAGACTGGGTTTACCGTTTTTCCTGCTGGCCAGCTGCTGTTACATTATCCATTATGTTTTACCCACCAGAGGGCATTGTTCCTGGCAGACCCCTTGAACTACAGGTGACAGAGGCAACCAAGAACTATGTGGTGTTAAGCTGGAAGCCACCTGGAGAGAAAGGCCTTGAGGGTGTTATGTACTATGTAGAAAAGGTACATTACACCTTGTTGGGAACATACATACATTTTTTAAGAAAACTTCACAATAAAAAACATAAACTGTGGCTGAAGTAAACATTTTGTTGTTTGGACCTTGAGCTAAAATTGTTAGTGTATGTGTGATGTATCTGTGTCCTTGTCTTTCAGTGTGTCTCTGGCACAGACAGCTGGCAAAGGGTGAACACAGAGATCCCGGTCAAGTCTCCTCGCTTTGCTCTGTTTGATCTTGCCGAGGGGAAATCCTACAGGTTCCGTGTCCGGTGCTGCAACTCCGCTGGTGTCGGAGAACCTTCTGACCCAACTGAGGCTACCACAGTTGGCGACAAGCTTGGTCTGAGAACACACACACATACAGTACATGCATGTGGTGCTTGAAGCAGCAATTATTTATTCTCAGTTAGTGGAATAACAATATACATTTCTCTGCTCCACAGATATCCCATCTGCCCCAGGTAAAGTTGTTCCCACTAGAAACACAGACACATCAGTCGTTGTGTCTTGGGAAGCTTCCCGTGATGCCAAAGAGTTGGTTGGATACTACATTGAGGGGAGTGTTGTGGGCAGCAATGTGTGGGAGCCGTGCAACAACAAGCCTGTGAATGCAACCAGGTAGATTTACTTAAAAAAAACAAAACATGGATTATACGTGTCTTGTACCGCCACTATCACATTTTATGAAATATTTTTTGCAGGTTCATCTGCCACGGTCTAACAACAGGAGAGAAGTATGTGTTCAGGGTGAGAGCTGTGAACGCTGCAGGGCTCAGCCAGTTCTCCCAGGAGTCTGAGCCTGTGGAGGTGAAAGCTGCTATAGGTGAGTAAAATCTGACTTGTATATCTAAATTCGAGAAACCATTGTAGTAGGCAGACAATACTGAGAATTAAAATTTGAGTCATTTGTTCATTTATAGATTCATATATAGGTTGTTTAAAGTAAAAAATGTTTTTTAAAAACTGTCTTTAATGTTTACAACAGCTGCTGCTGTAGCTCGCATTTCAGAGTCTATTTGGCTGTTAGTTTATGTTTTTCCTAAACTCTCTTGGATTAACCCACACAAAAGTATGTAAAAAGAAATGCTAAATTCTACAAGAAATGATATGATGTTTAATAAAAGTCTCACAATCATAAAAAAGGTGTCTGTCTAGACCCTTTGTGCTAATATACGGTGTCATCACTTTTGATGCCACATATTGTGCAGTTCCTTCTCACTTTTTACAGCATAGTACCTTTACTAGGTTATGAAAGAAAGCAGTGTAACCAACAAGTTATTATTCTAAATTTAGAAACGTACTACATTCATTTTAGCTTATTTTAAAAAAAAACAACATTTAATGATTGCAGATTGCTGATTGTTACTTGAAGTCAAAACAAATAAGGCAAATAAAAAGAAAGTGGGTTGACCAAAAATGAAATATTTCACCACAAAATGACTCCTGGAATGCACTAAAAATCACAGACAGATGATTTGTTAAAGCAGTGTTTCTATGGGCAGCTGTTTATTTTAGAGTATGGCTTAATTCTGAAAAAATAATTAACTTTATTTGGTATTTTTTCAGGTCACATATTACATTTTTTCAATTGTTTTTATCATCAGCATTTATACTCCCACACTCTCTCCACCACAGCCAACACCCTGTTACCCTGTCACATTATTCTGCACTGTTGTGTGCCCCACATACCCACCACCTTGTCCAGCCACATACACCCCCACCACCTCCTCCTCTCTGCACAGCCTGAGGCAGGGTCAGGACTTGTAGACTTCCTCTAATTTGGGTCAGTGTGATCCAATTCAGTGGTCGTTACAAACCAGCCCAATGTCATACACCGCCACCCCCAGCACCACCATTATCCCTCACCTGTCCTGGGCACAAGACATGTCGGAAATCCCACATGGTGCCAAAGGTACCAGCACATACACCTCTCCCACTGGTACCGTTAAACTACTTTGAGTTTCTCTGCCTTAACTTCTCTACTCTTGACAGTCGCATTGTTCTGTTAGAAGTTTTATGACTAAACTTCACGAAATGAGTTTAGTAAAAAATACCTGACACCTACTGTACTGTTCATCACACGTATACAGTGTGGACACCTTGGTTTGATTAATATGTGGAAAAGCTA
>OMLM01009510.1:0-14822 GCA_900302695.1 Helostoma temminkii
ATGTCTTTTTTTTAACACCAGGGAACAAAAACAAAAAAACTATGGTATGTCAAAATTATGATTTTGAATTATCTAATAATTTTGACTAAGTAACTCAGAACTTTGACTTTTTATCTCGTAATTTCAACTTAGTATGTTTTTTTATTTTAGTCTTTAGAAAAGTTTTTCTAGTGACAGAATTGGGCTACCATATGTCCATGATGTTGAGATTAGGACTCTCCAGTGTCATCTATTCCAGGAACTCTTTTTGTGGCTGATGAAATTTTATTTTGACTCTGGCTGTATGTTTGGGAAGGTTGTCATGATGCAAAATAAATTTGATGGATCAGAGATAAGGCACCACTCACCTGTACTGAAAATAAATACATCTTTATTTTTCTCATCTCTACAGAGTGATCCATCCCCTGCATCCCATTGGCAAGACATAATAAGTACAAAATACACATCATTATTAATAGACATCAATAGAAATTAATGGACACCAACAATTAGACAGTAAAGTGTAATAAGAAGCTTGTAAAGAATCCTAATACATCAACAGCCTCAGAACTCACAGTGAGCGTCGGTCCCGCAGAGCAGTTTGCAATCAGTGACATATGACAAAGAAATGTTTTCCACAAACATAATAAACAATGAACAGAATGTACAGTCAAAAGGTCCAGTTCATAATGATTTGGAGCACGACTAAACGACAAATAGACACTTGAACACACTTCACATGTTGAATAATGACTGTCAAATCTGCCTGAAAGCTCCAAATTATTAGTAAGTCAACATCTGATTTTAGATTTTCTTTTATTCCCCAAGATTAAGAGTGAACATCCAAAGTGTTCAGTAGATAATTTCTAATCTAAGGTGAGTCTGTGTGGAACTTTTCTAAACCACTGTTCCCTTAAGAAGATAAAAAAAAGAGGTATTTAGGAACATGTATGTCCACAGCAATGATGGGTGTTGAGTTTTTGTTTCACCTTTAACTGTAAATGACAAGACAGAAATGTGAGTGATCACATAGACGCTACACACAGACTTAAATGCAGTGGGAAACAGATAATTCAGTAAATGGCATTTAGTAACTAATTGGTCAATTATCTGCTTCAAAAGGAAGAAAATCTGAGTTAGTGGATTAATTTGCTTTAGACATGCAGGCAGACTTTTTGTGCTGAAGCATTGCAGGATGACCAATCACACCTGAAATGTTTGCAGGGACTTATATTATTAATGATCTCGATAATCTTTGTATGTGTTCATATTATTGCACACAGATAATTGTCACCGGGCAGTGTGAAACCTAATGTGCTATTGCAACTAAAGTTTGGGCTCCACCACCCCCTCACTAAGCCCCACCCACTGACTGGCCATTACACCGTCATCAACATCATCACCGTCGCCATGACAACTTACTGAAACGTGCTGCTGCTGTAAAGTAACTCTTCTACATACTTCACATAGTTTTAGTCTAGCTTGACACATCTGCTGCTGAATCTCTGAGCACTGAACTGACTTTTCATGACCTCTGCTCATTAGCTAAAACATGGTGCATCGAGGCTTTTAGCTTTAAAACATAAGCTCACGTTAATATGTGGAATGTTATTATAACTATGTGGTAATCAGTAGGTGGCTGAGAAGACACAGAAATGAGCAAATTCAACTGCGAAGGATGGTTGAAGATGAGAAGCGCAATGACAACAATGACAGTGATGATGAACGAGAGATGACAGCTGTAGCACGATGATCCTATAATGATATACCTCAAAACCTCCTTTGAATGTTTTGCTGAAATGTGCATGGAATGAGTAGCTTTAAGGTGCATACTCCCTCAGCACACTCCTGTTTATTAAAGTAAAGGAGTGTGCATACATCAGGACACTTTTAGCATTTGCAGTAGCCTAACCCAACCCTACCCTTTAACCAAATTACAAAAAACAAACATTAAAGTTTTCTTTTTTTTCTTTTTTTTCGAGTTTATACATCAGAGATTTCTGCCCCCAGTCCATGAGATAAATGTCCATTAAATAAAATCCTATATTTATATGTTTTTATTATTTTCGATAAAAGCAATTCAATCTCCTTACATTATCTTGCTGTATACCAGCGCTATGGCATCCCCGCATGGCATTTAATTAGCATGAAAACAAAGAAGAAAGTAACCCCGCATTAGTTTGAAATCTTCAAACAGTTCAAACAGATTTTAGTTCCTTCCACTGAACCAATAAATCCATATCAAAACTGTTCACAGCAACTTTTCTGAAGTAAACCACCGCTCTGTATCCATACTAACGGGTAAGTAAAAGAACAGCATGT
Source organism: Helostoma temminkii (assembly GCA_900302695.1). NCBI lineage: Eukaryota > Metazoa > Chordata > Actinopteri > Anabantiformes > Helostomatidae > Helostoma > Helostoma temminkii. Next base: position 2,302 of record OMLM01009510.1, read on the forward strand.
TCTTTTCTTCTCTTTCTAAATTTTTTCTGAAATCAGGGTGAACCAACTGTTCAACAATCACTTGCTATTAGTCCATGGACCTGCAGGGTATCTGTGTGGAAATATCCAATCTGACATTCCACATCAGAGAACTTCCACAGCATTGGCATTCGTAGTGGTTGCACTGTTAGCAATACTGTTAGCAGCACCAGTAGTGTTAGTAGCGGTGATAGTAGTTTAAGACCTGGATTTTGTTCATAACAGTTTAGAATAAGGAAACAAAGTATGATTAGAAAAACATGTCTGATAGGGAAATGCACGCTGGTGGAGGTGTGAACAGACAGGTCTGCGTGCTATTCCCAGCACACAAAGCACAGCCGACACCGGAAACTTGCTCTCTAATTCATCTGAGGCTGCACCTTCCACATCCCGCTAATAAGCATGCTCCTTAACAGAAGATCGGGCCACAAGTGACGTCGCTGGGGTTTATCACATGTAGTTGTTCATTTCATCATCAGTGTTACAGACATACAGTGTTACAGACACATAGTGTTCCACACAGACAGTGTTACTCAGCTATACAGTGTTACAGATAGACAGTGGTGCTGAAGGTGAAAGGGTTCTCTGCTGGTGACATTACTACAGGGGGTGATGCCTGGCAGGCAGGGGTGATCGCCGTGGTGACACAGCAGCCAGCAGCTCACTGTATATCTCCTGCCGGACTTCCTGTGCTACGCTCTCTCGGATCTGCAAAACAAGGACAGAGGTGATGAGCATTAAATAATCACAGTCCTCACTCAGGTCCTCTGTTTCAAGTTAAAGTAGGACATTTGGAGGATTACACTTGTTTACGTTCTTGAAAGATTGACATTCCAGCGAGCAGACAACAAGCTTAGCTTAGCACAAAATAAAATCATGTGTCATTATACAGTTGGAAGAATAAATAAGTCATGTAGGCAGATTTCTTTTTATCCTTGGATAAGCTTGTTTTCTTCTTTTTTTGCTTCTAGATACAAATGCTGAAGAACACAACACAGTTTTAGCTTCAAATATGGTTTATAAGAATCTAACAGTGACCACTCAGAAACTTCATATGAAAACTCTAAAATGCTATTCGCAGTGTTTTCCAAATTAAAATATATTTCAGGTTGTTCAGTTTACTTTTACATACATACAGCGACGCATTAATATTTTATTATTCTTATTCTTTTATTATTATGCTCCATTGAAAATGTATCATTAAGTTATTGTCCCTGTCAATGTAAACAGAAATTTCTAATTTAAGTTTTTAAAATTCCAATCACACTGTGCTGCAGCCTTTTATATTTACCATTTGTTTTATTCTCGTCTTATACATATTATTCCATGTTAGGAAGCTAACACTGAAATATTGAACGCTTGCATACGTGATAAAACAGATTTTAATTCTGTGTAAGGACCCAAGAGACTAACAACTAAACTTAACGTGGACTAAAACCCACAGAGTAAAGCTGCTGTTACCTCTCTGATGAGCTGCTGCAGACTGTCCACACTGACTCCTTCAGCTGTTCTCTTCTCCTGTGGTAGTTCTCCACCACCACCTGCTCCTTGCTCTCCTCTTTCCCCTGCTTCCCTCTCGCTTTCCTCCTGCACATCATCAGCGTGTGTGTTCGACCGGGGAGGAGGGGCGGGAGTTATGTTGATTGATGCTCGGTACACGCTTTGTCTCTGCTCGTCGTCCCCTCCTTCTCCTCTGACTGGGCTGGATGATCGGGAGGAAGGGCTGGTGGAAGGGGCTTGAACGTCGTAGCTGAGCTCTGATTGGAGGAAGAGTTGCTCTCTGAGGAGGTCTGACACCTGGACACACAGGACAGTTTGTACGTATATTAGGACAAACATAAACACACAAACATTAGCAGCTTTTTATTACAAGTGTGTGCACACTGACCGGCTCCATGGCTCTCAGTGCTGAGGCAGTGGACAGACTGTCAACACTTCCTTCTCTAATGAGACCCTGAGGACGAGAACAGGACACACAGCATCACTACAAGCTCATCAAGTTTATCTGTCTGAAATACTATACATTTTGCTGCAGTAATGTGTATTGAAGTAAGGCCTAGAATACACAAAGTACGCACTGAACATGAAACTTATTTGTTGTGTATACCCTGTGTTGTGTGTGATGTGTCAGCTCCATCAGTCTGTCTTCCAGCTGTTGTTCCAGCTCCTGCAGTTCCTCTCTTACCGCTGAACGCAGAGACTGAAGCTGCTCCACCTCTAGCCTACACACACACACACGCACAGACAAGGTTAGCATTGTATCACAGCATCACATACTGTATCAGTCCAGATCGCTGTGAAACACATGTCTGAGTGCTGCTGTGAGTCACCTGTCAGCAGGGCTGAGGTGTTTGTAGACCACAGCCTGCTGTCGGATGATTGACAGCTCCAAGTCCATCATCTGACTGCGGAATAGGTTCAGACTACGCCTCTTTTGCTGAAACTCTGCCAGAGACTGGAAATACAGAGAAAGAAAGCAATGGAGAGAGAGTGAGAGCAAGACGTGTAAAATGTATTATTAGTATAGATCCAGAGCGTTGGTGAATATTTAAGCATGGAATGATTCTTCCTTAGTAATGATAAGTTTTTATCTGCAAAGAAAACTTTTGTATTTGTGTTACAGAAGTTAAGTAAAACCTATATGTAGTGAGGTATACATAAATAGACTTTAACTGCAGGAGCTATTGCTGCTGGATTTAACTACTGTATTAACAGCATGCAGGAAAAACAGAATTACCTGCTGGCTGGGAGAAGCTGTTCTCCTGTCAACGAACGCATCAGGAGTGTCGGCTCGGTTCTAGATAGAGAGGAAAAGCATTACTTCAATTAAACTAGGGGCTTACAGCACGTCTAAAGCACTGAACCTTGATAAAATTACCACTATCTATTGGTGTTTGTTAAATATGATGTTACAGCCGGCAGACAGACAGCTTAGCTTAGCATAAGAAACAACAAAAAACAAAAAATCTGCCTACCACCCATTCAATTCGGGAAATATGTGAATATGGAGCACATGTTGCCCACAGTAGTAGCAGTAATAGTAATACAAGACTGACAGATCACTGTTACACTGAAACAAAACTGTTTAACTTTTCCTCTAGGTAGACTTCACACTTCCTGTGAAGAATTATCAGCAACATTATGAGTTCAGGGACTTTCAGTTTTACCTCCAAAAAAGTCTAACACTTGACATTTTTGTGAGTAATCCACAAGATCTACAACAATATGTCCCAAAACAACAATAAAAAGTTATATTATTAGTAGTAGAGTATTATTAGTGTGTTGATTTATATACAGCAGGACAACAACCACAACAGAGTACAGCTTAAGCAACAAACGAAAGGTCAGAGACTGAAGGGGACTCACCTGACTCAGACTCTGAACCGTTCCTCTGATATCATGCAAAACTTTCCTCAGTTGCATCTCAGTACTCGACTGGTTGAGTCCTGGACCTGGAGCAGCAGGAGGAGTGAGCCCTGGGTGGAGGCTGGCACCTTGGCCATAGGCTGCGGCCATACCTGGGAAGAGGCCTGGAGCAGGGGGAGTAAGACCTGGGTGGAGACTGTGCTCAAGAGCCAGCGGTGGGGAATGGGTGATGGGATGTGGGTATACCAGGTGTGGGTACATGCTGTAGCCATGGTAACCCGCGCAGGGTGAGGTGTACGGTGAGCCATGAGGAGCGGCATGATAAGGTGACTGATGACTGTATGGGTAGCTGTAGCCCTGGTGGTGCATCATGGGGGATCCAGAATGCAGACTTCCCAAAGTGGCATGGTGAGGAGCTGTGGAGGTTGAGGGCTGATGCGGGCTGGTGTGCTGGTGGACTGTGGAATCTGTAGGTTGGTGGAGACTGGTCAGACTGGATCGATGGTTCAAAGACGGGTTATGGTGGTGATAGAGGTTAGGAAGACTACCATATGGTTGGAGACGCGAGGGGTACTGTGGAGGAGGATTCAGAGTGAAGTTGTACGGGCTGGGGTTAAGGCCTGGACTAGGAGTGGGACTGAGGTTTAAGTACGGAGCAGCAGGATTAGGATTAGGAAAAGGGAACATCACCTGCTCTGAATTGCTTCTTTGCTGGTTTTGTTTGGCGCTGAAATTTTGTTGGAAGTGTCCAGGCTGCTGCTGATTTAACGAGAGATCTGGAACACTCTGGGTGCTCCAGGAAGGGGAGTGGCCTCCCGGTGAGACATCGGGAGGAGGACTAGAGCTCTGCAGGGATTGCGATGACTGCAACAAGTAGCGTGGGATGGCTTTAGGTGGGATAGGCGCTTGTGTGGGAAGTTTTGTTGGTTTGCTGTTAGAACTAGACGATCCAGGGTTTATGAACAAAGTTGATTGACAGTTTGTTTGTCCTTCCCCCTCATCATCCTCAACCTCCTCCTCATTGTCCCCTTCAGCTTCCTGCGTGTATTTAACTGAGTACCTGGGCTGGGTACAGGAAGCTTGGCCCCGACCAAACTGGATCCTGACAGAGGACACGACCCTGGAGGGCGATAGGAGAGATGTGGGCAGAGAGGAGGATCTCTGCATGGGGATGCATCGTCTTCCCCGTCCTCTTCCTGGGGTTGTGGACATCTCCCCAGACTTATCGGACTGTAAGTCGACCCCCTGCCCTGCCTGACCGATCTGGTTCTGTTTGGCTCGATGTAGAGCACGAAGGACTGGAGAGGACGAAGAAGAAGAACAAAGTAAATCAGAATCATCCTCAGCACCCACTTCCTCTGTAGGTGGTTCTGCAGATGGGGTGATCTCAGACTGGTTCTGAGTATGATGTGGTTCTTGATCTGACGCAGATATACTATGAGTGCCCTCCGGTTCTGGTTCAGCATTAGTCCTGTCATCACTTTCAACTTGCTCCTCGGACGTGGTCTCATTCTGCTGTCCCACTGGTCTGTTCCTGGGGAGCTGGTGGGCTGTGTACTGTGGAACCTGCTCTGAACTCCCATTATGTTTGTTTTCTTTCCTGGAACTACTCTTCCCATCAGCCTCGGAAGCACCTTCAGGTTCCACCTCCTCTCCGCCGTGTGGCAAATCAAACGCTGTTTGGTCCATTGGAACAGGAGAGGTCACATCTTGTGACGGATGTGATGTCACAGTGGTCTCGCTGTCACAGCTGTCACTACTGTCCTGCACCTAATTACATTTAAGAATTAATCGCCAGTCACAGAACAAAGAGACATTTATATTATCTTATGTCATCTTAGTAAAATTACTAGTAAAATGTCTACTTAAGGCAAACTACAGAAATATTATAATTTAGTTTTTATAGTACAATTGTGCAAAAATATTCCCTGAATGATCTATTATATTATCAGACCATTATTACTAATACATCAGTAATTCAGCGGCATTTTATTATTGTACTTGTTCTGTACTTGTCCTTCTTCTGCTGACGTATGTGAATCTGCTGGCTGCCTTATATGATTACATTACACACTGTGAAATTATTTTCTTCCTGTTAACATGTGACTAATCTGAGGGATGTTTCTCTCCCCAGTGTGATGAAGCTCTCACTGGAATTATATGAGTCAAATAACTTTAGAGGTCAAAGAAAATGGCCTACATTGACATAAAGGAAAGAAAAACAACTAACAAATCCCAAAAACTGACCTTTAGATTGCTGTTGGAGTCGGCAGAAGGTTCCTCAGCAAACCCACTGCTGTCTGACTGCTGACTGCCTGTCCTCAACAAGTCTGTGAGAGACAATCAAAACATTGTGAATATTCCTGCAGAGCCTCCTCTGTCCATCAAGTGGCAGAGTAGAATCATTTATCCTGGAAAAAAGAGGCAAGAGTCTGTCTTCACAGTTCTGAGTGAACAGTGGAAACATGTTTATTGAATACAGAACCTTGATACATATATGATAGAACCTTCTATATGTGCAAACGAGAGTACAGAATAGATTCATGCTCTCAGATCCTACAATCAGCCAAAGTTTGATTATTATGTTTAGATAACACACATTAAAAGACTGAGTGAAGTCACTTAGATTATTGCAATTCTATTTTTACTGAGCTACATAGAAATTAGTAAATTCAGAGTCCTGCCACCAGGATTAGAGCTACAACAAAAAGACAGAAAGACTACTGGATCCCTGCATATTTCACTGTTCAGTATTTGAAAGTCCAAAGTAATTTTCATTCAAGGATGCCTATAATACAAAAAATTGCATATACCTTTATGAGAAAACCATTTGATTCTTCTAAGGTTTTCACATTACTATAGAAAATGTATTTTATTGGATTTTAAATACAGTATATTTCACAAATTATACATTACAGTATATACTAGTACCATAACTCAAGTATGATGAATACTTAGGAAATTGGAAACATTTACAACACCACTGCACAACATTCACTGTAGCATTTGTGTATGATTGGGTTTGGTAAAGATTAAAAGCCCCTACATGTAATAATTCCTATCATCACCATATAATTATGGGTTCTTTTAGAAGTACAGGTATAATTCAATTACAAATAAATTATAATGAATTTTCATAATGAATTAAGTACAAATTATTTATGTTTTTACAATCTGATTATTAAAAAAAATTAAAATTCATGAAATAATGTTTTTTATGTGTAAATGTATTAGAGGATACTTCGGGTAAGAATCATTCTGTTTAAATACAAACCATACCACCAACACCACACAAATGTTCAGAAGGAAGAAATTAGATGGTAATTCACCCAGCGCTGTGATTATGTAACTGTGTAACCTCTGGATAGTGGAACAACTTCCTTGGTATTTCTACCAAGGTATTTCATAGTACTATTTTGGTTCTTTCTTTGATTTGTCCTTTTTATTTTGCTATTAATTTGTTCTGTTGGTTTTAATGTTATTGTTTTTAATTATTCACAGTATTGTTATCAATTGCTTTTTTGTTTTTTTGTATTATTATAGCTCATTATCCAGGTTTTGTTAGACAATCTGGATTTTATCTCTGCATGAAAAGTGCTAGGGAAAATAAGCTTTTCATCATTATAGATCATATATAGTGATTGTTCCTGCAGCAAAGCAATCGTTGACATTCCAAATTAATCCAATAAAACACATTCAGTTTGAACAAAGTGCTGCAGTGGTGTTTTTCTAACCCTGACGTTAATAATGTCATTATATAACGCTACTGTGGTATGTGAGAGATTTATGCACATAGTTAGCTGCAGTGGAGCAGAAAATCTCATGTTTCAGTCTGCTATGTGGAACTGAAAATCCCAAAATATGAACGCGACTTGGTGGATCAAGCCTGACATATACAGCACAGTGAGTGTGCACACCAGACACATCAACAAACGTGTGTGCTTCAATCCAAGCCTCTACACTAGAGTCCCATTCTGCTACACATGGTTACTACACATCCTACAGTAGCAGTACTGTATATGTGTTCATGTTTGAGAATGTGTACCCGCTATGACTTAAACTTAAAACACTGGTTTTATGTTTATCCCTGTATAGTTTACAACTCGAAGAACATGATATATAATGTACATATATGTCCATAAAAATGTCCTATGATGGAATAACTGCATGAGTGATTGTTTAATTTAAAAAAAGGTTTCTAAGGAAGGAAATGCATTCAAGATCTCAAAGTACACAAAACTCCACAATAAAGTTAAAACCAGAGGTTCAGGTGGACTCACCGCTTGCTTTCGACGTCCTGGTTGGCAGCATCTCATCTTCGTTACTCTGAATCTGAATGACAAAAAAAATGACTTCAAGAAAAAGAAAAAGAGCTGCTAAGATTTAGTGTCTCTACTTAAATAAGCAAAAACATGCTTGTTCTTTAAATAACATGCCCCTAGATGTAGATTCAAATATGACAAGTGGAATTTAATCTTACTTTATTTGCATGGATTTGACTGTTACTATTTTTGTAACCATTGTTAACTGTCCACGGGTGGGGCATACACTAGCTAAGAAAGAGTGTTCATGTACTCAAAATGCTATCTGATTTGAAACAAGCCTTTTTTATGCTATTAGTGGATTTAATCACAGTATTATTAGAACCAAAACAAAATTTTATGGGTGATCAAGGCAATTCCCGTTCAGCTCTAGTCAGGGGTTTCCAGCCTTTAACTGCTTCATCTGTTCTGATGAAGTGTGTCCTATAAAAAAATTGTAATCCAATAACTGGATGGTTGATGGATGCTCTTCTCTTTCAGGTGCCTGGTGTGTTTACTCTGTCATGCACAATGGTCAAACAGGTTTTCAACTTCATTTATCATTGACAGTTATAAGTTGCTCCACCTTAAAATTTCCCTTTCAAGACTTCCAAGAACTTCACTGGTCATTGTAGCATAAGTGCTCTGTGTGGAAGATGATTTCAGTGATCACAGAGATCATCAGTGACAGTGCTGTCACTCTCCGTGGGAGCAGGACAGAGAACCCTGACATTACAAAATATAAAGCCCAGTGAACACAATACCTCCTCCATATCGAAAGAATCTGCGTTTTCAGTGCGAAGCTGGGCCAGCTGAGGTAGGGGCAGGGGGAAAGATGTTTTCTCTGGTGCTGAGTTCACGACCTTCTCCTCTTCCTCTTTCACCACCTGGTTTCTCTCCATTGTGCCCTGATTGGTTGACTGAAGATCAGCTGATACTGTCTGGTGCTCTCCGTTGGCTGCTGGTCCAGTGCTGCTCTGTTCAAATCTGTTCCGAGATCAGATTTTTCAACTTAGTTAGAACAAAATCCACCTGACACAATTAACTTCCCCAGCACTGCTAGTGTACATAGAACACAATGTATTTAATGTTAAAAATTAAACCAGTGGTTTCCAACTTGCCTTGTGACTCTGCCACAAAACAACTTGTCAGTTTCAGATCTGATCACTCCAAAACTTTTCACTTAAATCTATCTTCTATCTATTTATCCAGCAATTCACAACAAAGTTAGATGCATGTTAGTGGCCAGTCTAACAAAAGAACTATTCAACTATTCACACTCATATTGTCTCCCACAGAAAGTTTCAGAGTCACCAGTTAACCTGGACTGCATGTTTCTGGACTGTGGGAGGAAACCTTTCTTTCTTTCTTTCATGCCCTATTAATCATCTCATACTGTCCCATATTTAACCATTTGCGAGGCCATGGGTTAGTATGAGAACCAACGGGCTAAACAACCCAGCTGTAGATTAAGTGCTGCTTGCACTTGATTATTATAAATCTAATAGTGGCATATTTAATATCAGTTTTTCTTACAAAATAGTACCGATATTACTTTTTGTATATTGTCTATTTATATATTGTTATACAGTATAATGCTACTTAAGAAAAGCCTCTGAATACTTGGTCTAAACAATCGCTAGCTAACGTTAGCAACTGTTACCAGTCTAACCAGCTGTACCTGACACTGGTCAGCCGTTCTGTCTCTCCATCCCCATTGGTTTCCTCGGTAACTGTCGCCAAGGAACAGCTGTCTTTCTTGCGGGTGTGTTTGGGGCTGGACGTCTCTTGCTGCCGGTCGGTGTCGGTACTGCTATCCTGTTGTGGACTGGTGTGGCCGTTGGTCTGTGTGTGATCAGAGGCGCTGTGGCCGTTCAGCTGTGTGTGCAGGCTGGGTGTGTGTGCCTCAGCCGACTCGAAGGCCGTGGGGAGCAGGTTGTGTTTGGTGAGCGTTTTCTTGAGGAGTTTGGCCATGTTACGAGCGGAACTGGTCCTTTTCAAAGGAGGAGACGACTCATCGCCTCCTCCTTCTCCTCCCTCTCCTCCCTCTCCTCCCTCTCCTCCTTCGGGAGATGCAAAATGAAAAGATCAGAACAGAAACAGTAACATTGAAATGTAGTGCTTTGTTAACGGAAACTGCCTAAATAAATCAGGTAAGCTTTTTAATAAAAGATGCTATAAAACAAATAATTACTGAATATTTTCTACAATAAATTTGAATATCGTTGAAGAAAGAGATGTCCAAAAATTGTTCACAACTTTGCCCAAAACCCAGCACCTCAAGAAATTTGGAAACAAACTAACAAAAAAAATTCTGGCCTCATTACCTTGGTCCCTGGTGCTGATGCGTTGCAGAGGCTGACCAGAGACCTGACTGTAGAGCTGGAAGAACTCATTGGCTACTGTAGTCAAGACCTCGATCTGACGGAAACGACCTGAAAGAGACACAAAAGTCACAATGTGCTTCACAGAGACCAAGTCCAAACGATATGATTTAGAAAAATGGGAATGACACTGAGAAGACCAGCACAAGAAGGTTGAGAACAAAAGATTTCTCAAAATGTTAAGACTGTTCCTTTAAAAGGCCAAATCATGTTTTCTGCATCTAGGGTATGTCTAATGTGCATTTGTCATCTGCCCTAGTCCACAAGAGTCTGGCCAGACTCCGTGCAATGTGTCAGTGTGCAGCCCAAAAATCTGGAGTGTGGACTGTTCACACCACAAGGTTTAAAAAGATTACTGTTAAATATGTGGGCTGCTGAAACACTTTTTCCAGTATGTTTGAAAAGAATGGTTAATAATCACTAGGAGACTCTACATCACGAAGCGCTTCTCAAGTTCTTGGTTTTTTCCACTTTTTCGTGTTGTTCAGCAAAATATAACAGAATAATTGTTACTTCATTTGTACAAAGAGAAGCACAGTGCCTGTTTGTATTTGTCCAAAAAAAGATTGGCAGCGAGTAGCTCAGCAGTCAGACAGTTTATAGTTAAAGTCAAAGACATATCAACCTTCAGCAGAGAGGCAGCTCTCTTCCTCCTCTGAGCCAGTTCAACTATCTCTGCTGGCAGGATGTTTTCTGATAGCACTGAATTTGGACGTACAGTGTCATTCAGTGTCATTCAGCCTTATCGAGATGTCTTCTTCTTTTCCTTATAAGCCGAATAAAGCTCCAACAGTGATGATCCAGTTTCAGGGTGCTTCTAGAAAAGGTGTCTTAATTTTTTTACCGAAACAGAATTCATGCCTATATCGTGCCTGTTGACCGTCATTAAACCACTACAGAAAAGGTTTAATGAGAAAAATTTAAAAAAGAAGAGAGTCAAACCTCAAACAATCAAAATTCATTTCAGGCATGAGTATTTTTGGTTTTTAATTTGGAAAAACTTTGCATCTCCATTCAAAGAAAATAAACAAAAACGGGCGGATGAAAATGCTATTTCTTATTTACATGCTACACGGTGAAATAGAATTACTGTACATAGTATGTACACTTTCACAAAGCAAGACATCACATTTTACGGATGTTAAGGTAACTATTCATCCAAAATATTAACTTATAGACTACAGGAGCACATGACATTGGAGTGCCTTCAGGTACAGACACAACAGGGTGGATTACTGCTCCAGAGTGAAGTAAAATTACACTTTAACTTCACTTTCTTACATCAGTGATCCCAATGTTGTTGATTCTTACTTGTTTTTATAAGAAAATAAGAGATTCAATAATTATATGCAGCAAAAGACTACATAAAAGTCAAAAAATGAACACAGACATCAGAGCCACTCCTTCCTTCCCTCTTCTTCTTCTTCTGTGGTTGTGTAAGTTGAGCTGTCAGTCTAATTTCTAACAGGATGATGACTTGCATACTTTCCTTCCTTCCTCCACTCTATCCCTCACTGTCTAAATACTCTGCGTCTGTTATGAAACACAGACTTCTGTCTTCTGTCTGTTGCTCTGTAAATGCCTCATAACTTAACCATGCCATCACTTGAAATACAGCACAAGCCTCATTCTCTCACCTCTGATCCCACCCTGCCCTCAAAAACATAAATAGACTTGTTGAGTGATAAAACTGTGCATTTAAGTTCATATCACTGTCATATGGAGGAAGAACCGAAAGAACCTCTCTGCATTAGAGACTACTACTAATTGTTAGAGTGAGTTTAAACCTTCAGTAACACAGTGGTGATTATGACGTTAGATGAAGGCCAATGTAACCTAAAAAAGGCACATTTTTAAAGGTAAAGCCAACAGAATAAATGTCGTACCTTTAAAACAATCTAAAGAAGCCAAAGAAGGAAATCTTTCTGTTAAAGCATATTAAGTCATTTGCTCAGTCACAGAGATTTCACACTATGACTACAGAACCTCTTCTTACAAGCAGCAGCCATGAGTAATGACAGCAATACTGTGTGAGTGTGTTTCCTGCTGACTGCTGACTTTGCATTAATGCTCAGTATGATGACCTTCAAACAGGAAGTGAGGAATAAGACAAAACGACACGCACTCCCTCTTTTTTTCTCCCTTTATCCCAAGAGGTTCTTTATGATTGTGAGAACAGCACACACACACACACACACACACACACACACACACACACACACACACACACACACACACACACACACACACACACACACACTTGTCTTGATCCAGGGAACCAATGGGACAGTATGAGAATGCTCTGGAAAAGAGAAATGCTCCCAGGAACCACACACAGACCACAGGCTTTTAAAGGAGCAGTTCATAAATGTATCCAGTCAGGTTCCACTACTTTTCACTTTTCATGTGTACATTTGCCTCTCAGCATAGACCGCACAGAGGTATGCGCCAT
>OMLM01009511.1:0-16436 GCA_900302695.1 Helostoma temminkii
TGTACTCGTGGATTAAACCTACAAACTAGGGAAATCTCTTTTGAAGCTTTTGGTATTTTATATTCTAACTACATGTGAAATGCTATTTATCATGCTTTAAAAATGATACAAAGATAAACCTCGAAACTGCAAAGGATTTAAAACGGCTGCTTTGTTGGTGCCACTTCACACACAGCAGTGATGAAGCATTATTGACCTGCCGCCTGGCACTGAGCACTCGGATGACTGATTCAGCAGGGCAGAGCCTTTCTCCTTAAATGGCCCCTTTCACATTAGAAAGAAATGCAGACTAAGGCTTTGTAACTCTGAGAGAATTTTTACAGCCCTGACAATGAGTTACCAGCAGCCTTTGATCCACATTCGGTCATCCTGCCTACAGGCCTCGAGCGTCCCTGAACCAGATCGAGGCTGCGCAGTGTTAAGGCCTCTTTCTAAAGGGAACAAGATGAAACCCTTCCTCACTTTTATCTGTCCAACACAGTTTGCTCAAAGTTAAACCATAACCGTAATCTCTTACAAACCTCACCCAGGTGGTTGTGTGCAGATGTTCTAGAAATACTGGTGAACCACGAGACTCGTCATCGGATGTGATGAAGAATCATTAAAGTCTCTTATTGAGAATTGTGGATATCAAACACTTTTTTGTATATATACAATATTCAGATGCACAAAAACAAACGGTTGCTTCGGATGTGGCAACTGAGGCACAATAATGGTTTTGTTTTATCTGGATTTTGTGTAAGTGTATTGAAAAATCCCAAACTCACAATGGATTCTGGTCTGTAGTTACTGTGTTTGCGAGACCGAATCAAGATAAACTCCAGTTTGTGTTCACCTGGGCAACAATCAGAAATATGATACCAGGCTTTGAAACACACCGTACAATAGCAGGATACATTCGCTGTTGGTTTGATGGTGTATCAGTTTGCAGGTTTTTGCTTCATCTTTTTGTTGCAAAGACACTGTAGCTGAAGCTGACTCTGAAGAGCTCATGTTAAAACCGTTCAGGGCTTAGAAAACTGGTCCCTGACGTCTTCAGAATGTGTCTGTAAATGTTTGTGCTAAAAAACTATGTTTCTCCCCTGATTGAAGTTCTGCGCTCAGAGCCTGTCTCTGAAAAAATGCATTTCAGCTGAAGCTCCCCTCTCCCCTCCCGTTCGATGGCATGTGCCTTGCATGTAGACTGACCCCACGTCAACCCCAAGCAGCGTGAGGACGGAGTACAGAGTCCGTCTGCCAAGAAGCGTATGCATGTAGTATTGCTTTCAGTGCCACATAAAACAGCTTTTCCTTATCCAGAATGTAGAAAGTGAAAGTAGCTGACAATATCTCCTGTTTCTGAGAATGAGAGGAGCTAAAAAGCCGCAGCCGATGCGTGCGTACACACACACGCAGACAGTTTGATGCTTTTTTGAGCTAACCCAGTACAAAACAACACAAAGCACAGCTTCAAACACAGACAGCTGGAATCAGTCCAGCTTTGAGCTGCTGTATTGAAGTTAATCCAGCAGCGACGTATGGTCCTCACTTTGATAGGAAAACTATCATTAAACAAAAAATACCTGAACATTATATCTCCACTACTCTGTGAACCCGTCCACCAAAAACTAAATAAATCCACTGTTTCCCATACGACCTGAAAGGACCGTTCAGTCACTGCTTTACAGGAAACAGAAAAATGCAATAAAAATGACCATAAAGTGAATGTTGCTTAATGTTATGCTAGTAACATAATGTATTGCTAGTGTGGCTTGGTGCTAAGGCCACTTTGTTAGGTACACATGCACAATCTAATGCAATCCAATACACCACCGTAATACTTTTGGTAGTAGTAAATGTTTGTTACTGAGTTTACAGTTTACTGGTTTCCATTGACCTGGATTCTGTGTCATTGTGAGTTGTTTCTAATGGAAACAACAAAAATCTAAATCAAATAAATCATCATGAATATCTGTTTATTAAAACCAGAAGCAAAGAAGTGGGATAAAAATAGAATTTATAGATTTTATTCCTGCACACATTTGAATTTTGTAGCATCTTTGTTTTTGTTGTTTTCTCTTTATAACTTAAAAAGAGCATCATTTTCCATAATGTTATTATTTCTGCTTGTAACAAGTTTTGCATTGTTGCGTTTCTCTGCAGGTTTTGTGGTGAGTTTTCTGATCTGAAAGTGAAATCTGTTAGAAACATAGTGCAGCGTGATTCAGCTCAGTTCATCACCATTTTGACTATGACCTCAATAATAAACACACCCACACAGTATTTATTGTTGAGCTGCCTGAACTAGTGATCTTTTGGCTACAGGGAAACTTCCCTAACCAGTACAGTAAAACATCCACAGCGTAGTCAGGCCTTTGTTTCTGCCGGGATCTAATGTGCATTCAAACCTTCGCTTAGAAAACAAAAAACACATGAGCCACTGAAGGAATCAGACCTGTTATCCTTCAGCTACAGGAGCTAAATGATAATGGTTTAATTCCCCAATTAGTTTTGATAGCCTCTTAGTGTGCCACTCAGATAGTGCATCAACTGTTTGGGTAATTATTTTAAGTTCCCACAGGAAACTTAGTGCTCTTATTGAGTTTGCAGTTTGGCAGGAAGCCACTGTGTGGAGACAGAGCTGCTCAATGTTGTAATCCACAGCCACAGCTGGATGGAAACTACGGGACAAAACTTGGCTCGGTGTCTCTGCTCTTATTGGCAGCAGAGTCGCTCAAGTGACTCACTTTCTGACTCCAGCAGGTTTCTGATGCTCCTAGACGGCACAGTCACTGGTCCAGTTACTGGTCCAGAGGGTTGGTGGGTTATTTTTCCAGGTGAGGGTAGATTGTGGTCTGCTTTCATGTCTGTCCAGCTGCTGTAATGTGGTTGGTCTGAACTTAGTATGTTTAGTCTTTAGTATTAAGTTGCGAACAGAAGAATGGGTGGATTGGTGGCGTCTGGTGTCGACTGATGCACCACTTTTGATGCATCCAAGTGGCTGCATTAGAAAGGAACACAGTTACTGCTCTGAGGTTCCCAGAGATGATCGTCTGGCTTTTCCTCTGATGTCGCCAACAGTTTCACATTTGTGGTTTAGTGCGAAATCATTGCAGTAATTGTCATGATCCTCTGACTCTTCATCTGGTGCAAGGAAGTCCAGTCCTGGTCCTCAATGGCCACTGGCCTGCATGTTTCCCAACTGTCCCTGTACTTACATCTCCTGATTGGCTGACCACACCTGAACCAGGCAGTCAGCAGTGGGTAGAGCAGGTGTAGACCAGGACTGGACGCCCTGGATCTAGCGCTGACTCTTGGATTTGTTTAATCAGATACTGCTGATTGTGTTGTAGTTTATTTAGTTTACCAGATAATTTTTGTACTTTGTCACTGTATTATTTATTACATTGAACATGTAGAAATTGAACACATTGTTGTAATCATAATTTCCTAGAGCCCAAAGTCGTTTCGTCAACGCAACAGGTCAGAACTTCTGTTTACAACGATGTAACTCAGAGAAGAACAAGCAAATATTTAGTTTGTGTTTCGTATGATTGCAGATTCGTTATCAAAACTTTTAAATGGACTGATTAACTGGCTAATAAATGAATGGGTTGTAAAATGTATTTTATTACTTTGAGCTGCAGTAAATACAGTAACAGATTAAACATTAGCCAAGATGAAGATGAACTATATTGACATCGATTCTAGGAGCTTTTATGTGGGCTGATTTGATATTTCTTATTCTGAGTTGGGATTAAATTTGAAACCAGTATAGTTCATGGTTTGAACTAAATAACTTCCCATCTGGTTCCATGACTTGAACACTGGTACAGGCTGTGAATCAGAGGTTGTCCCAGAGGGACACAGTTGACTTGGTAATGGTGTAACTGGTTTGTTGGTTACCACAAAGCTCCAGAGAGTCGAATACACATGAGAATCTGCAGCTTGTCGGCAGTTATTGTTCTTAAATTTCCATTTTATGTCCATATTATCATCATGTCAGTGAGAAATGTTTGTCCTTATTGACTTTTAGTATAGTTTGGTTTCTTTTTCATTGGTTATCGTATGAAAATACAACATTTCAGACTGTAGTCAGACAGTTTGTCGGCCTTTAACAAGACAGAGACTCAGTATCTGGAATTAATATATAATAGATTCGATAAACTGAATCATATCAACAAACAACACAAATATAAATAAATAAACAAATAAATCATCATTAATATGTGTTAATTAAAACCTGAAGTGTAAAAGTGGGATTGTTGCATTAAATAGAATTTAGAATTTTGTAGCTTAATGACGTCTTTTGCTTTTGTTGTTTTCACTTTATAACTTTAAAAGCATCATTTTTCTATAATGGTTTTATTTCTGTTCTTCTAACATGTTTTGTATGATTGCGTTTCTTTTTTTGTGGTGAGTTTTTCACATCTGATTCAGTTGGTGTCGTATGTTTTACAGGTTTTAAAGCCCATGGAGGCTGATTGTGACATTTAGCTGTATGAATAAAGTTTGATTTGATTTGGTGCAGTTTCTTATGAAAGAGTCATTTCAGCAAGAGTTCAGATGATGAAAAATTCATTCGTGAACAACATGATCTCGTGTCAAATGCAGTAAATATCATTTCAGCCTGATGAAAACACCTCTGACTGTTGTGTCATGTCTTCCAGTGCCCTCAGAGCAGTGCGATGGAGGATGGGAAGCCGGTGTGGGCGCCCCACCCAACGGACGGGTTCCAGCTGGGGACCATAGTGGACATAGGAACCGACAGTCTCACCATCGAACCTCTCAAACAGAGAGGAAAGGTGAGCGAGCTCTTTGTTCATCCACAACACAGCTGTAACCTGGAGCTATGGAGCAGACAGAGGTCAGAGGCATGAAATATCTGTAAATGTTAAATACAAAGTAAATAATTGTCCAGGGACACGTCAACATGTGACCAGGAGTCGAACCACCAACCTTAGGGTTTTATAGGTGACAGCCCTACCAACTGATCCACCATTGCTCCCTTAGTCATATATAAATTAGTTAATTTCTTACTGCTCGGCTACAGGACATGGTGTGTTCACACTTTTGTAGCTGTGTCTGAATGTTTATTGAGAATTTCACCCAGATTATCCTGCGGTGCAGTGGTTTAGATTGTTTTACCCTCAGGATGTTAGAGGCGGCTGTGCATTGTGTTTGTGTACGGTTTTAATGGAGCAGGTGGAAATGCTGTAAAGGACAGACTGACTAAGAACGCACACATTTTATCAGTATGAAACCTCGTTCGGATCAGATGTGTGGGGTTGAAGTCCAACGTGGAGATAAAAAGCTCAGCTTTTTGTGAAACGTAAAATTATCCGACGAGACGCCTCATCGGCCAGACGCTTGCAACGCTGTGGTTCTGCTGTTTGCAACACAAAAAAGCTGCAGACTGGATTCCTTCACAGACTTGTACAATCCTAATTATGTTCTTAAACCCAGCTGAATTTCCCCGAACAACCTGCACCAGCCTCCTCTGTTGTTTGTCCGAATGTAACCTTTCTTGTAGCTTAAAGGGCAACTCCGTCACTCTTATGTAAAAACAATATGCACAAAGTCTCCAGAATACAACGCTGGGATTCAGAACCGCTGAAGCTCAGAATAGAGACGTCCTTCACAATCAAACACTGGATCTGTCAGAGCTTCTGTTTTTTGCTGAGCCACGTTTGCTTTTATCTGCTGTGTGTTAATGATTTAATGGGTCTCGGTTCTGGAAGCAGCAGAGCATCGCTCACTCAACGATCCACTTCCAGACCCTGCACTTATTAATAAGAGCTCATTGGATCAAGAGGCTCTCTGTGATATCTCCGCCCTTCGTCGCTGTTAATTCACTACTCCGAGTCCTTTTGATGTCACTAAGAGGCTGTTGTCGCGGTAACTCATGCGTCCGCCCCGGTAATCCTTCCCCGGAAAGCCTGTGTGACTGAGTGTTCCCGTTCAGAGAGCTTCCTCTCTAATTCTGTTTACTGTCAGCCTATAAAACACGGGGCCGTCGCTGTTCAATGGGAACACGGATCAGGACCCACGATGCACTGCTGCATCCTTCTCACACTGTGATATATGGCGTCTGGATGAGCAGCGGGTTTATTACGTCCACATGATCACCCTCTGTCCCTGTTTACTGCAGCAGCTGTCATGACCCTTATCTGTGCTCTTTACATAAGTGTCGCTGTATAAAGTTAACTGGGTCTCTTGGAATTTACAGGAAGTCCCAGTCTGTGGTCGTCAAGAGGAAAGTTTGTGGTTCTCATCATGTCATCAATCACAAGTTATGATCAACTGTATTTCTATACCATATTTTTATGGCCAGATTTTTTATTATTTCAGTCAGATTTGGCCTTTGAGGCTCACGACTCTGTTCCTCTTCCCAAAATGTTCAGTCAGTCTGACACCAGGTTGCATCATTGACTTTACGATCTGTTCAAAATGGAAGAAACCTCAGGAAGAGCTTTCTCATGTCTGGTTTGTCTGGTGGACAAACTGTGTAGCTGAGAAACAGCTTCTGTTGTTTTCCAGTTTATGACCAATTGTTTTGTTGTAAATCTACTTCCAGTGCATTTTGTCTTCAAGTTCTGTAGAAGTCTTATCGAGTGCAGGTTTGTTAGTTGGTCTTCCCTCCCTCCATCAGTGTTTCTACTTAGGTGAAGATCAGTTGATCCTTCAGATTGTGATTAAGATCTAAATTTGCCTTCAACTATATTTGGTTTAGATCAGAACTGGTGGAGTTTCTGGTGGTCACATCAGATTCCTTTACCCTGAACTTGTCTCACAGAAACAACAGTAACAACTCTCCTAATGTAACTGGCTGTTACTTAACGGGCCGTTCAGGGTAGAACTGCTCATCTCTGGTTCCCACAGTGCAACAAAACATCAGACATGTCACATTTGAAATACAAACAGTATTTACTGAATACTACAGCTCTTCAGATCTGTTCTCAGAGTGAGTTTCCGGCCTGAATCGGTCAGAACCGGAACAATGTCCAGTCTGTCCCTCTGCAGCCAGTTTGTGCCAGTGTCTGACGATGTGTTCACTTGCTGGCAGACGTCCTGTGATGGACGTCAGGAGAAACACAGAGAGCATGATACCCTGTCATACTATCAGTCACAATGGCTTTGTGTCTTTGTGCTGTTTGGTGTTTGGCTCTTTTTAAAGTGAAGTGGAGGAAGCTGTCGCTTCACTTATTAGTGCAGCAGAATGAACATGATATTGTGACTGCAGTTCTTTGACAATACACAACAAAGACAAGGTGGAAGACAATTTTTCCCAAATTCTGTTTGTGTGTATCAGCAGATGTTTGTGGAGAATGATACCATTAGTTAATGGACAGTGACAAATACTCTACACGCAGTGGACCCAGGCGTTAGCACTGTGTGGGGCTGTTAAGCTAGATGTAAGAGTAAAGGGCAAAAGATTATCTCTCTTTTTTAGGATTTTGATGATAACTATATGTAGATGACATTTTGCAACCTAAAAGTGTTTATAAAAGTCGTACACTGTATTTTCAGTCGTACTAACAGGTTGTTATTTTCTACCCAGAGACAGGGTGGAGCTGCTGCTGGTGCAGCTTGTTGGTCCTGATGTGTCTGTAGTTTAACGCTTTATTTTCTGTCTATATTCCTACTGTGTTGAGCTGTCAGTCTGCAGTTAAGTTGTTATGAACCATATGGATCAAAGATCTTTAGTTGATAATAATTATTATTGGTATCTAGCTGTGTTTCACACACAGGGTAGGGAAGCAGGAGAAAAGCCCTGGTGTTTCTCCTACTGAAAGTCTGTAGAGGTGATTATTAGATTAATAAAAGCACATGATAAGTGGAATCAATGATATTAGAAGCAGCTTCTGTCAAAAATAGATTTTAGAGGAGCGGAGAGCTGCTGTCTGGTAGAAACAACCGCTGAGCGGTTAGCGCTGCTGCTAACAGTCTGGCTGGTGGTGAAACAGGTTTTCTGTCGAGCCACCGTTAAAGGCGACACATTCCCGACACAGTTTGCTAAAGACTTTTGGGCAAAATCTGTCTTTTCAAAGTCGAACCACGTCCACGGCAGACGGGTATCAGAACCTAACTGGACTGGACTCTGTTTTGTCTCTTGGTATTTTTTGGAGTGAGTGACGTACTCGTCAGCTGGCACACAGTCAAAACGACAACAAAGATATTAGACTGTATATTACACATTTTGACAAATCCACTGATAAATTCATTGAGAAACATCATAAAAATAATGTTCTTGCCAACAAATCAGTTGATGGCATTGTTGCTACAGCTAGTGTGGGAGTGTTGCCTTCCAATACCGCCACAGCTGATGTTCTTTGTTTAATCTGCATGTTTGTTGTTGTGGAGTTGCATGGTGCAAGTCCTGCCAACGCTGTGGAGTTGTACTGTAACACTGCCGACAACAGCAACAACAACAACAATGGCTTTAATGGATGTGTTCAATAAAGACATGAACATCACGACTGATTGTGTTTTATCAGCTTAGAAGTGTTGATGTTTGTGACTTTAGATGAAGATCAGATCACATTTCAGAACCACGAAATTGCGAATAGTTCACTTACTGTTTCCATGCAACTTCACAGACACATGATCTCTGGTAATTAAGGATTTTTCAGCTGTTACTGCAGGAACGTCCCTGCACTCGGTTTCTCTGAGAGGGTGAAGAGCGCTGAGCTTTTTTTCCTCACATTATCGGCCTTGCGTCACCGCTCGCCTCCTCCTTTGTCTTTTTTTCTCTTTTCCATTCTCCTCACGTGGCGCACGGTTGTGGAATCGGTCCAGTTTGCGCTGAGAATGTGGGACATGCCACCAATGGAAAGAAAGAATGAACTGCATGTCACCTTGGCACTGCAGCCTCTTTAACTGGGCAGATTAAAGGGCCGACCCTGCGGCGAGAGCCTGCTGGAACGTACCAGACTCTCTGGCAGTGATTGGAAATACAACACCGACACCCCCGCTCTCCAAACTACTGAGGTCACATGTGCCCTCATAAACCCCTTTGTAGTTCATCACGGTTGGTTTCAGCCTGTAGAATGTGAAATGTGTGGGCAGCTTATGCCTCTGAGCTGGTGGAGTTAACAGTCGAGCTCAGAAGTGAAGCACAACACAACTTTTTATTACCTCCCAGGTCAGTTTGATTAGAAAGTTAAGCTAATTGTTAGAGAATGTGTAAAAGAGTTTCAACTAACAAAATGATGCTTCTGAGCATCATAGAATCCAAGTTGGGTCACTTATTCCTCAACTTATTATATTGTACAACAAAGAAAATAATCAGATTCTTCCACTGGTGAATTTGCTGCCATCAAATGTTTGTCATTTCCACTTGGAAAACGTGTGTTAGCTACTACTGACGGCTAAACTGAGCTGTTCCTGAGCCCAGCTGAGACGAAGCAGAAGGTTCAAACCCAGTGAAAGGTTCAGAGGGATCGGCAGCTCGACTGCTGGTGAGCAGCTTAGGCAGAAGTAATGAATGAAGGGATGAAGTGGGAAGTGCAAAGTGGAACTAAATAGAAATACTCAAACCTCTGAACAGGACTTTTTGCTTTCTGCAGCCCTGAACTAGAGGAAGGAGTGAGAATCACTTGGTAAAATCTGAAGAGCAGAGACGACTGTAGTGTTTACTGTACTGTACTGTAAAGCTACTGGAGGGTTAATAATGCAGAGCTACGGCTGCTGTGGACATGTCTGTCACTGACTCTGATCCCGTTTCCTCCGAATAATTCATCAGGCCTGATGGTTAAGATAGACTAATCTTAACCTGGCTCTGAGGTTAAAGTTTGGAAAAATACCTGACTGACAGTAGGGTACCTCAGATCAATTAGTCGCGTCACTTAGCCAGCGATACCCGGCTTGTAATTTGCGATTAGCAGAAATGATTGTGCAGCAGTGAGAAGCTGAGTAACTACAGGGCTTTTGCTGTTACGCTGTTAAATTCTTTGCTAAATTTCCCAATAAATCATCTGTAGAGGGTAAATTCTTCCTTAAAATATCACATTTTCTTCAAGCGAGCATGTGAGGACCCTGGTTAGTGAGGACAGCGTGCTGCACAGAGCTGCCGGCTACAACCACTGTCTGGTTTTGTGGGATATGTTAGTGTTCGTCTGTGCTGAGAGGAGATGGCTGATGGCTCAACCATCACTCTGAGTGTTTAACTTATGCAGAGAACCAGTGGATTACAAACACCAGCGTTAGTTTCTCTTTCACCACCAGTCAAAGGTTTGGACTCGCACAGGACTGATCCATGTGTTCAGCTGTTTTTCTAATGATCAGTCTCCTTTTAAAGGAATAAACTTGCATTAAAAAGCAAAATGTTAAGTTATTGGGCGACGACACTAATGTTTGCTGATTATAAGCCTCTGTATGTTGTAAGATTCCAGCTGGTTTCAGCTACAATAGTCATTTACAGTAATAACTGTGTCTGAGTATCTGATCCATTCGATGTTAGAGAATCTGCTGACGAGTGTTTATCTGACTCAAGTCTAACTCTGATTTGAGTTTTTAGTCAGGGTTAAAGTCAGTTTTGACTGAAATGGCCACGAACTCAACATTTGGACTTTGTCGATTTGTTTGAAAGCAGAACTGAAACTTAAAACAAATAGATTCTGATGTGGTACAGTATGTGTGTATGTTTCGCTCAGGGATGAACATGTCCTGCGTTAAATCCATGTTATTTAGTTTATTTAGTCATGCTGATGTGTTAGGTTAAAGAGTTTGATTGATAACCTTTAAAAATGCTGATCTTTCCCCATACACACGACATCTCATAGATAATAAAAACACTGTCACAGAGCTTAACTTCAGTGATGTGTGTGTTTTTTTTCTGTTTATTTAATGAATTTTCTCTTTCGCAGACGTTTTTGGCTCCTATCAACCAGGTCTTTCCTGCAGAGGATGACGTCAACAAACACGTGGAGGACAACTGTGAGTTTTTTAAGCTTGACAAAGTGTTGATGTAAACACTAAAAACATAAAAACAAGTAACAACAAACTGAAGTGTTGGTTTTAAAACTTAAATCTGGCTACAGCAGAAAAACATCTGTTACTGGGACCAACATGTTCTGTAGTTCTGCTTCAGTCTGTTAGATCCATTAAAGGTCCTGACGGTCGTCAACGTGGAGCAGCTTCTTACGTCCCTTCTGCTTCTGCGTTTGTTGTTTTTTCTTCACTTCCTGTCGTTTTTCTCTCTCAGGTTCTCTGATGTACTTGAACGAAGCCACTTTGCTCAACAATGTTCGCGTGAGATACAGCAAAGACAAAATTTACGTAAGTGATGACGCGAGGGAGCGATCGAGGATGTAACTGTAACTAACTGATCGAGGATGTAACTGTAACTAATTGATTGAGGATGTAACTGTAACTAACTGATTGAGGATGTAACTGTAACTAACTGATCGAGGATGTAACTGTAACTAACTGATTGAGGATGTAACTGTAACTAACTGATTGAGGATGTAACTGTAATTAACTGATTGAGGATGTAACTGTAACTAACTGATCGAGGATGTAACTGTAACTAACTGATTGAGGATGTAACTGTAACTAACTGATCGAGGATGTAATTGTAACTAACTGATTAACACTTCATTAACTGTCTGTTCTTCCTTTACAATATCGAAGGTTTTATAATTTAAGCTTGAAGTGATGATGGATCTTAAAACACTAACACTAACTTTAACCCTGATCCAATCGGATTATCATCATTATGATATGAAACATCCAAAAGAAGAACAATTAAAAAACATTAAAAATCTAATAATTGTTTTAAGGTAAAATTAGAAAAGAGGATTCCTTTAATGTTTAATTTTCCTTTTCTCCCATAACCCTAAACTCAACCTAAATATAATTCAAGGATTAAAATGTGAGAATGCGACAAAACATTTCCGTTGTTAAATATCGTCCTCGCTTCATTTAAATAATCACTTCAAGTACAATTACTGAACTGAACTAACTTAAATTTACTCTCCACACACGTCCTTATGTTTTTCTCACTTTTCTCCTAAAAATGTTTTGCTCATGTTCCCACTATAAAATAATTGTCCTCACTAGTGTCCAAAAATGTCCTGTTTTTTAAGATAATATTTCACTTTTCTAAAAATATCCCCATAATTTAAAAAATGTCCTCATATCTAGAACTTTTCCATTTATCAAAATGTCATTTCCTATGTGTTTCTAAACTGTTCAGATCTAGTGAAGCACTGAATCTGTTCTCAGTTAGTTTCCAGCTGAACCAGACCTGGTGCACGCTGACATCTAGTGGCTCCTGCTGGTTTCTGGTGCATTTCACAGTAAAACTTCTTCACATCAGAGATTCATATTTAAGAATTTATTCTTGCAATAAAACCTGCCGTCACCTGTGTTCAGATGGTCCACACTGTTTAAAAAGCTGCAGTTTCAGGCCCTTTATTACACAAAGTGTTTCCAGGTTGTGTCACCGGCACTGAATCGTGTTTCATCAGCTGATATTTCAGAAAATTAACTTAACATAAATAATTAAGTTTGATATTTTAACCTAATTTAACTTAAAAAGTCTTTTAACTTAAAGTTATGAGTTGAATGAACTACTTTCCAGCACGTATTGTTTAAGTTAATGTTCTCCTATAAAAATATGTAAAGTTGCATTTGTTGACATTTATGAGATGAAACAAGTTTTATTTCACAGTTTAAAGTCTTTTGTTTCTAAGCGAATCTTGTTTTCTTTCTCCTCACCCAGACGTTCGTAGCCAACATCCTGATCGCAGTGAATCCCTACTATGACATCCCAAAGCTTTACTCGCCAGAGACTATCAAGCAGTACCACGGCAGGTCGCTGGGAACGCTGCCGCCGCACGTCTACGCCATCGGTGAGTGAACACATCTGTTTTCTGAGTTGTCTCTTATTATTTGTTACCCAGCTTCCTGTGCTTCCTGCGCCTGGAAACACATTTTTCTTTAAATCTTCTTGTGATCATAGTGAAATACTTTGATTTCTGCCGAACAGACATAAATTTATTCCTCAGTGTAACTGCCAACTTCATTTTATTGGCTGTTGGAAACACATAACAAACACAACTTTTTAAACTACTTTACTCACTTTAAAAAACTTGGTAAGAGTTTTTAATATTTTTAGAATTGAGCAGTGCTTGAACTAATCATATAGTTTCTTTAGTTAGTTTGTATTTATATTTAATAAACCAGTTTAGTACCAGGTCAGTAGAAATCTGCTGTTGTAGTTTCTGATCCGTCCACCAGGCGGCAGTCAATGCTCAGATTTCCCACAGGCCCCTGAACATCACAACAGTTTCACCTCAGAAACGTCTACGTGATCGTTTGGCTCAGGTTTTCATGGAGTTTAATCTAACAGCTGCTTGTGTCTGTGTCCAGCTGACAAGGCGTACAGGGACATGAAGGTCCTGAAGCTGAGCCAGTCCATCATTGTCTCAGGGGAGTCCGGAGCCGGGAAAACCGAAAACACCAAGTTTGTGCTCAGGTGAAGATGAAGCTGCGTGTTTTTAAGTCATTTATTTTAATATCATGTCAAAATATGTCATCAGGTCGTGATTCAGGCTTTTTGATTCTGTTTGAAATGATAAATGTGTTGTGCATCAGTGACAAACTGAATGAGAAGAGATGAACTGGAACTGAAGCTGCTGGTAAAGATAAAACAGATGAAAAGGAGAGAAGAAGAAAGATCGGATCATTATCCACAGTGAATAAATATGTATAATAATACTGGTATAATTAATATGTGTAATTTTAATTACATTTATTTTCTCAGGTTTCAAATCACCAAATTTATGCAGAAATACAAACAATTCTAAAAGGTTCAAAAACCGTCGAGCATAAACTTAAATGTGAAAACAAACATGACGCAGAAAAAAAGAAAACAGAACCTGTCACATTAGGAAAAACATTTTATATGTTTTAATTTATTATATTTACACTAGCCAAGACTTCAGTAGCATTTTCTAGCAGTTGTCTTTATTCTGAAATGAATGAAACTTTCCTCAAACACAAGGAGTTTTTCCAATCACCAGCCAGTAGAGGCAGATGGCCTCCCACCTCGAGCCTGGTTCTGGAAGTTTTTCTTGCTCAAGGTGGATTTGTTGAGTTTCTCTGTAAATAACTGTGGAAGGTCTCAACCTTAATATGTAAAGTGGCTTGAGATGACTTCTGGTTCTATATAAATAAAACTGAATTGAATTAAGACTGTGGGTGTTTGTCCCACTGTGGAGCATCAGACAGTTTTATTGGTATAGATTTCATCAGCAGCTTCTGTGTGTCTGTGTGAATATTCTCTCCCTCTTCTTGTTGCACACTGTGAATGTTATCAGTGTAACATCACCTAGTGTAGCTGGAATATTAAACTTTATTAAACTTTATTTCTGTCGCTGTTAAGTAAGTTTTTATCGGGGGGTTTATGAACAGGTGGCAGGAATTGTGCAGTGGTGAAGAGAGTTTCTGACGTGGAACAAACTAGAGCAGAAAAGTTTAAGAAACTTGAAAGAAAACAATGCAACAAAGTTGATGATTTTTGAAGAAGAAAATCTGCTGTTGGTGAATAATTGTGGGAGAAACAAAGTCTGTATTTCACTCCTGTCGCTTCGCCACAGATACTTGACGACCTCGTATGGAACGGGTCAGGACATAGATGAGAGAATAGTGGAAGGTAAGATCCACCTCTGTGTTCTGTGTCAGTTAAAACCACAGTTTCTCCTGTTTGACTCAGACTTCACGTGTTTTCCGTCTTCAACCCCGCAGCTAATCCTCTGCTGGAGGCTTTCGGAAATGCAAAAACTGTCCGCAACAACAACAGCAGTCGCTTCGGGAAGTTTGTGGAAATCCACTTTAACGAGAAGGTACATTCTGCTGTGAGTTGCTTCCAGCAGGAAGTTATCAAATGAACATGATGTTCACCGTCTCCATTATGTAGCATAAACAGTTTATATTGATCTTTATGTTCACGTCTGCGTTCAGGATTAAACAGCAGCAAACAAACACTAAATTAGACCTCAGTTATTATCATCATGTCTGTTTGGTGTTTCTGCTTTTATAGCTGTTTCTTCAGGCTGCTTTCTTTAATTTTCCTTATATTTTATATGTATTATAAAATATAATCTTCTCTTTCAGGGTCCTACTTTATACATTCAAAGATTGTGGTTGTTTTGTGTTTAAGCTAAACAGTTTTAAAACTCTTACTGCATATGGTGTAAAAGTTGCAGTATCACAGTTTATTGCAATAAAACATATTAATAATGCAATAAATAACAGTTATACTTATATCACCAGATTCTACACACACATATATATATATATATATATATAATACTCAGCTTCCTCCGTTTAAACCAATTTAAAATCTAAAACCTCTGTTTTTGCCAATATTTAAATTTCCATCCACATTATGTCCTTTATTAAAACTATATAATAAACAGGAGCATGAAAGATGCTGTAAACGCAGTATTGTGCGTATTTCAGCTATTCTTCCCGTTTGTCTCGTCAGAACGCTGTCGTGGGAGGCTTCGTGTCGCACTACCTGCTGGAGAAGTCGAGGATCTGCAGACAAGGTCCCGAGGAGAGAAACTACCACATCTTCTACCGGCTGTGCGCCGGAGCTCCTGAAGACATCAGGCAGAAGTTCCACCTCAGCTCCCCGGACACGTTCAGGGTACGACTTTAGGTTTGAATTTCTTTAACCCATCGAACACACGGATGGATGGACACAGTAGGCTCAGCACCAGCGAGTCCTTCCATCGGGTAGAAGATGTGAACTTCAAGAATAATCTCACATTTTTCTTCTTGTCCTCAAAAAAACAACAACAACATATCTGAGCCACACAAACACATCAGTGAACAGTTGTGTGTTCCTTCGTCACTATCAACACACACACACAGGTGTTTTCATTTTAACACTCACTAGAGTCTAATCTGCCGCTGACAATAATCCCTGACTATTAAACTAAATTATGAGCCAAACTCACTATGTCATTGAGCCTAAACGTTTGCAAGTATAAACAGCTAAACATTTGCCAGAGCTGTGGATGGAGCCATCACACAGTCCAAAGCTTGTTCCCATCCAGATTGAGGTTCATTGCAGCCAGTTCTGCATCCTCACTTACACCACACTGTGTCAACACAACTTTCTAGCATAATAACAAAACACAACATAACATAATCAACTATTTCACAGTGACTGGTGCAATAGGATAACAAATAGAGAACACCCAGGTTCAATAAATTCAATTCACATTTATTTAGTCATCTAAGACATCTCAGTCAGCTCTGACTCTAAGCTTTATCAAACAGGAAAGTTTTAAGTCTAGTCTTAAAAGTAGAGACAGTGTCTGCTTCCCGAACATGAACTGGAAGCTGGTTCCACAGTAGAGGAGCTTGATAGCTAAAGGCTCTGCCTGATGCTGTTTATAATGTTTACATGCTGTTTCTTTGCACAAAATCACTTTCAA
>OMLM01009511.1:20600-35658 GCA_900302695.1 Helostoma temminkii
AGAGTAGCTTAGAGACCTGCTAGTGACACAGTGATACAGTACAGCTCCAGTGCACCTGAGCAGAAGAAGCATCTTAAATTGAATTTTAATGTTAATTGGGAGCACAGATATTAAACAGACTTTATCCTTCCAGCCCTTTTAAAAATACACTGTTAAAAAAATAAGGGAATGCATAATCATTCCAATGTACAGATATCAACCTGTCCAGTTTGGACATTAGAGGAAATTAGAGGCAATTATCCAGACAACCCCTATAAAGGAACAGTTCTGCAGGTGGTGGCCACAGACCATTTCCCTGTCCTCGTCCTTTCTGGCTGATTTTTGGTCACGTTTGCATTTTGCCAGTGCTCTCACCACTAGAGGCAGCATAAGACGGTGTCCGCAGCCAACAGAAGCTGCTCAGGGTGTACAGCTCATCCAGGATGGCACATCAATGCGCACTGTGGCAAGAAGGTTTGCTGTGTCTCCCAGCACAGTGTCAAGAGCATGGAGGAGATACCAGGAGACAAGCCTGTACACCAGGAGACGTGGAGGGGGACGCAGGAGGACAACAACCCAGCAGCAGGACAGCTAACTGCTCCTTTGTGCAAGGAGGAACAGGAGGAGCACTGCCAGAGCCCTACAGAATGACCTCCAGCAGGACACTAATGTGCATGTTTCTGCTCAAACTGTCAGAAACAGACTCCATGAGAGTGTATGAGGGCCTGACGTCCACAAGTGTGGCCTGTGCTCACAGCCCAACACAGCAGGCTGATTGGCATTTGCCAGAGAACACCAGGATTGGCAGATTCACCACTGGTGCCCTGTGCTCTTCAGAGTCTGGAGAAGCTGTGGAGAATGTTCTGCTGCCTGCAACAGAAAATAAAGGAAATATTTACCATGTTCTCTGTTGTTGTATCGCTCTTCTCTCAGGAAACTGGGGTTATATGCGTTTCTAATCATCACACCAATCAAAACACAATTGGTTTCCATGTGTACTTTGTGTTTAATGTCCTGTACGCTCTACCTAAGGACTCTCCCGCCGTTTTCCAGCCTTTTTGCTAATTCTGTGTCCATGGCATATAACACCATGCTGCCTACAAATGTGATGGTATTTTCAAAATGAATTTCTTCTTATAAGTTCTTAAATCTGTTTTTCTGTGTGTGTTGCAGTACCTGAACAGAGGATGTACTCGCTTCTTCGCCAGCAAAGACACTGACAAACAGATCCTGCAGAACCGCAAGAGCCCAGAGGTACAGCACACACAACATTTAAGACTGCATAGAAGAAGAATTTGAATCAATCAAAATCAAAGTGTCCATACTGTGACCATTTTTAAAGGTCTGCAACCAAATATGAAGCAGCCTCAGTTTGTCCAGATACTGTGCTGTTACCATCAGGGGCTCATTCCTGTATAGTTCAAACACTGAGCTTGACTGAACCCTTGAAATAAACTTTACAGGCTGCACTGAACTGAAACACCTTGACTGAACTCTTTTTTTTCTCAGAGAGGCGTATTGTCACTCTGCAGCTCTAACTTTCAGTCTTGTGAGTGCAGTTGTAAATTTTCTTTCTCCTAAATGAACAGTTCAGAAACTTGAAAGTGTTTTTTAACTGCAGGGAGAACTGCCAGCTCTACGGCTGCAGTGTCTTTGTGTCCCCTGTGTTTCATTCTCAGTCTTTGTTACGATCTTGTGCAAACTAAGAGGAGAAAAAGCGAAACCTCATCACCCTGTTGGCTGTAAGAAAGCAAACAGTCGCTCTGCAAATTCCATAAGCTCCTCATTATACCTGACTCAGCAGATTAATTCAGATTTACTGCCGCCGGCTACTCGCAGTTTCTCTGTCTTAGATCTACAGCCCCTCACCTCCTCTGTGCTGTCAGTCAGTTTTTTACTTTTTCCTGTTAATCCATGATCCTGCTAATTTACCCTCAGTGGAAACAATATAAGAGAATCCACTGGGGCAGTGCAGCAGGGAATAGTTTTCTGTCTTTCTACCATTCTGAGTCACTGAAGAATACTGCATAGACAAACCCAGGCTGTAGGCAGCACTTTAGTTCATTTACTGTACTTACAAACCTCTCGATGCTGCAGAAGGAAATACATTCCACCATAAAACAACAAAAATGTTGGAACAAAACCATACGCTTGTGATTTTAGTTTGACAGTTGTTTTTATTTAAAATTACTCACATTTACACTGAACTCAGAGTTTCATTCATGCAGATTAGCGTGCTCAGGTACCTGCTCAGGAACCTGATGCAGACACCCACTGGTCGCCAGTGCAGAGATATGAACAGGGGTGTCTCTTGTGTCCTTTTTAGTTGATCCAACATGATATATTGTGTTGTACTTTGGATCATATGAAGAGGTTTAATTAAACATGATGGTAGCCCTGTTAGTACTGCATTGTAGTAGACTAGACAAGACATGATAACTGCTGGGAAGATTATCCAGAAACACAGTCTGATCTCTTTTTTTCATCAGTGACCTCCAGATTTTTAGAAGATTTTGTGGGACAGTTGCTGTATGAAGGTCATGAGTTGAAGATGTCTTTCTGTTATCCAAGCAGAGATGTCAGAGGCAGACAGGAATGCATGACGAGACAGTTTTGTCATCGGCATAGAAGTGATAGGAAAAGTCATGTGAACAGATAGAACCTGTGGAACAGATGGAGAACAGAAGATGACCGAGAACAGAGCCCTGCGGTACACCTGTGGAAAGGTGATGGATACTTGCCCCATCTAGGAAACCTTGAAGGTTCACCCAGATAGGCAGGTCTTTGGCCAGTTGAGAGCAGTGCCAAAGATTCCAGGTTCAGAGAGTAGACACAGACTGTTCTCAAGGTCTGAAGCTAAAAATGTAAAATTTGTCCAATGCCGTCCCTATTCCTTTTCCAAAAAAACCTTTGAGAGGTGTTGGATGAGACGCTGGGCTAGAGAAATGGTCAAAATCATCAACAACAAATCCAATGTGAAATCCAATACAAATCCAATCCTTCCTGAATTTTTAAAAATACATTTTGTTGATTCTTTTCACAATATGTAAATAGAGCACATTTCAGCAAGCAGAATAAAAGACCAGCACTGACTGCAAAGTGGTAAATGCTGAAATAACTTTTTAGAATGTTAGAAATAAAAATATTTGATTGTTGAATTAAGCAACATTAATTCATTATATCAGATAACTGTAGACCGACTGATTGACCAACCAGGTGAAATAATTAAAAAAAGCCTGCATGCCTGTATGACAGTAGTGTGTTAGTGGGTGAGACAGTGAAAAAACAGACTGTTTGTTCTTTTATGTAATGAGACAATTCGCATCACACAGAAAACAGCCCTGGTTTCTAGAATTCTGACATTTATTTACATCGACTTAAAACTGAAGCTCGTCCTGAATTATTGTGATGTGTTTTCCTTACAAGTCGTTCACACTTTGCTTGATTTGGAGCAATTTGTCTGCAAGTCACAGAGAATCCAGACAATAAAGCAGAAAATATTTTGGCGGAGCCGTGTTTGAATATATGCTTGTAATTATAAAATCTTGTTCCGCTACAACAACATTAAAGAAATGAGCCAGATTATCTGAACAACAAAGACCCTCACAGATATTCCATTAGTGTTGTTATGTTGCTGCCCTGGATTCCTCACTGCAAACCAGTTCTGCTTATATAACACCATAATTTTCAGAATACGTCCAGATGCTTATATTCAAATGGTTAATATTTTAATTAGCAGCCTGGCTGCGAACCTTTGTACCTCACAGAGACATCCAGTGTGCTGCATTAATAAGAAAACCCCATAGTGTAAAATGAGCTGCTTCCTTTGCCTTCAGCCTTCGGTTAATTATGAACTAGTTTTTCATTACTGTGGCTGTACGTGGCACTGCCTGCAGTGCAGCATTATTAATTATTATAGCCATTAAGAGGAACATGGAGGAGAGAGGCGCTGCTGTCCCTGCCGGAGATGGTGGAGAAATTGAGGAATTTTCTATTGAGATTCATAAATCCAAATCGTACAGAGTCATATAGTTATAAAAGAAAGTGATAACTTAAGTAATGTATTGTCACTTTTTATACATTTGCTTTGCATCGTAATGTCGATAGGTTTCTATATAAGCTAGTAAAAGAACAGTGTTTGCTGTAACTGCAGGATGAACTCCACTAGAAACAAAACGGTGCATCTGGTCTGATTCTGTCTCACATTATTGGGGGTAAAAAACAGCTCCCTGAAGCCAAGTGACTTCAGATCTGTGTCTTATGAGGGAACATGTCACTGCATGTACAGTCAATGTATTGTAGCCAGATGAGCTATTGGATCTCCTGCAGAAGCAAAACCTGCTGTGACCGTTACACATGCAAGCACATATGCTAACAACTACTTTTTTACAGTCCCTCTTTTTCTCACACATACACACGTCAGATCATGACAACAAACTCACAAAGACGACTCGAGCAAACACAAAATGCAGTTTCCATCCACCAAGGGTAAAATCAAATCTGCCCAAGCAGGCAGGAAGTTAATCCAGAGGTGAATACTGAGCCCACCTTGGCCAGTAGGTCCTCACTGGTATAGTAAAGTGACGTCTCCGGTTGTCAACATCTGTGATGACTCGTACAGAGACAACAAAATCACTGTTTCTTGAGATCTGGAGAGGATAAAAAAGAACCTTCTGTGTTCATCCATACATTCAACAGTTAGCACTGTCCACTGTGGTTGCTTCTACCTTTATGAGCTGATTGTAGAGGAACACAGAGCTCTGGGCAACAATACTGGACTGCAGGACCTCGGCAGAGGCTGTGGTGGACGATGGTTGGCCAGAGCTGACTGTCATAGTCAGCTCTGGCCAACCATCCCCCCAGATTATGTCAGCAAGGAAGAAAACCTGGATTGGTTTATACCAAACAGGAAAATGTCAAATAAATAAATAAATAAATAAATAAAAATCACTGCTAACCCACTAGCTACAACTACAAAAATTTCCGTATTAAAAGAGCTTTACAGTTAACTGAAGAGTTAGTTCAGTGTCGTATATAGTTTGGAAATCTAAAAGTAACTAAGTTAAGCTAACTGAACTTCAGGTTAATCAAGATATTGAGTCTGTTTACTTGATGCCTGGATGTTGTTCTGAATGTGCCTCTGATATTTTGGTGGAAAAGACAACTGGATGTAACTGGATGAAACAAAAATCCACTTGAGTTGAACTCAGTGTGACGTACAGTAGCAGAGGGAGCTCTAACAGTGTAATTCCATGAGACATTCACATCACTTGATTTGCTGTTTTCAAACATGAAATGCACATTACATCATATAGAAAAAACAACCCAAAGCCCTTGTTCATTATTTACATGTGTTCTACTGGAACGTTCTGTATTTAGTGAGTTTGTGAATGTTTGATGTTAGAGAAAATGATTTCATAGTTTTTCCTCCCAGACAAAATGAAAATGTTTTCCATAATTCATGACTGAGCAGCAGCTGCAGTTATGTGAGTCTTAACCACTGTGCTGCAGCTTCTCTCTCCAGTTAAACACAGGCTATGAAATCAAACTAAAAAGCAGAAATGTTCTTTTAATTAAGGTTGTAACTGTGAAGTTAAAGGAGCAGATTTCAAACTGATGCTCCAGGAGATAAAAAGGTTTAGTGTCCGCTCCGCAGCCCAGTTAACTTTGAGTGCGGTGATCTAACATAGACATAAACGGTATAGCTGCTTGGTATTGTTCCAAAGCAGCAGTTCCATATACTGTACATTTGATCTAATTTACATTTCTAAGAAGGATCTAACCAGTCTGCATCACACTGCATTGCAGGTCTGCTGTTTTAATAAATGGTTTTCAAAAATACCAGGAAAGAAAAAAAAGGAAAAAATGGGTGTTTCAAGGTCATCGACTATGTCGACAGAAGAATTCATGATATGCAGAGAGAATTCAATCAAAAACGTCCTGATTCTCTTTCACTCGTGTCATTATAAGATATAAACAGACGTCAGAATAAGTAAATGTGATGATGTTTTCTTGATGAGGGAGAAAAACATATATCAATAAGCAAAGATGATGGGTGGATTTGAATACGTGGCGACGAGCAGCGGCACTCACAAAAGCAACAAAAAAAGTTGAACCAAATAGCAATAATTAGGCTTTTCTTTGAAAACTGAAAAACAAATAAAAGATAACCAGACAGCAGGAGAACGGCTTTTGTTGAAATCACTGCAGGCCTGTTTGAGCTGAGTCTTGTTTTGTACCAAGAAAACACACAAACAACTGGAAATGAGCAGGAGGTTTGTCCTGGGAATTGTTCTCAGAGAAGTTTGTTTTTGTGGAGTCCTTTATTTCACTAGCTGACAAAACAACTCTGCAGAGGCTCAGGAGAAATAACATTTGCTAAAACATCCTCTGCAACTTGAACATCAGGAGGGAAAAGTAAACAGAAGCACAGAGAACATCCACTAGAATCCAGGTGAAGAGAGAGGTGTTATGAATTTACTTTAATAATATATTCAGGTAAAAGCAGCTTCAACAAAACAAATATTTGGATGTAAAGTTTCCAGGCAGAATGAAACATTTTCCCATCTCTCCAGTCAACTAACAAATGCACAAAAGCCTTATTTGCTAAAGTCGTTGAGGCCAGGTGAAGTCACAGGTGTCGTCACAGGTGCTCTGTGCTCTAATCCCTAATAAATGCTGTATGTCTGTCTCCTCACTGCTCCGTCTCCCATCACACAGGATGACAAGGTGATTTGGCCTCAGTCCTCTTTGTTTCTAAAGGATTCTTTTAAATCCTGACGTGTGTGAACGTTGAGAAGACTCGCCGCTGGTTAATGCATGCTGATTTTAACCTTTCCCTCACCTCTGGAGTGCTTTGTATCAGACTTTCTACTTTGCTCTGCTGTGTAGAACAGTGTTTGCCTTAAGATTGCTTTTGTATCTCAGAATGTCACAGTGCAGTACGAGTTTGTCCACAAATGGATTAGAATTCAATAAAGCCTTCTTTAGAGAGCAGATCCTTTCAGATCGATACACTACGATAAGCAACAAGCTAGTTATTCCTTTTATTTGAACATTTTTAGCATTAAAAGGGATAGAATTGCACCTTTTCTTTTTCCTGTAAACCATCAACCTGCAGCCATCTACTATAGCAACATGTCTCTGCTCAGTCAGTTCAGGTTTTACCCTCTAAATCTTGTGCTTTAATCCTCTGGGGTCCGTTTAAGACTATTTTTGATTTTACCTTAATATTTCACCCAAGAAACTGTTTATCGTTTGGTATCATTTTTTTGTGATGGTATAGTTATTTTTTTAACATACGGTATTATAAAAACACACAAACGTAAAATCCACTGTTGTGTTTTGTTGTTGTTCTTTGTGCTTGCAGTGAACTCCAGGTTCTGGTCGTCACCACTTCCTTAAATCTTTGGATGACATTTGTTGGTGCAGTTCACGTTCTCCTTGTTAAGTTCGACCTGAACTCCAGATAGTTTGCATCTCGGCCCATTTCATGACCGTGTTTGGTATTTTTCTCATCAAACCAAAAACCAAACGGAGACAATCACCCAACCATTAATTGAACGGCCTCTATTATTAGTGTTTTTAACACTAATGGTTTGTGGAGATTGTTAACTTCATGAGCCTCATTGAATAAACTTAATGCAAATCCAGCAAGAACTTAATTAAATAATGGAACCGGCTATGCAGCAGAATGAATGTTTTACTTAATTCAGTCACACGGGACACAGAGGAGCTGGTGTTTACAGTAGTTTAGTCTGCAGTTATCAGCAGTCTGTGACATTCTGGAGTCTGTTTTTCAGGTGTGTGTGTTTCCTACTTCACTGTTTTTGCTTCTTCGGTGCTGCAGATTGAGATTTTTCCTGCACTGTGTTTTAGATTTCTTCTCTACAGTAGATTCAGGGAGAACGGTGCTGTGCAGTAAGTGCTGTATTGAGTCCATGTACATTTTCTAACAATAACACTCAAGTCAAAGAAAAGTTCATTGGACAATGTGAAAATAAAATTCAATAGTTCTGGATGATCAGAGGATCAAGGTCAGTGTATAGTTGAGTGTAGTTAGATTTATGAAATGCAGCTTAGACGAAGACATGTACTTACTTTACATAATGTTGATTATTTCTCACTAACCTGTCTGTTAAAGCAAAAGAACCACACAAAGAAGAGAACAGGTTGATGGCAGTGCTGTGAACCTTCCTGATTTTATAATATTGTCACACTTAAAAGAATCGTTGTCTGTTACCACAAACGCTTAATTGCAGTTGTTGTGGCCAAGGATGGAACAAGCAGTTGTTAGGTTTAGGAGACAGTTACTTTTTTACATAGGCCCAGGCAGATTGTACAACTTTTTCCCTGTAATAAATGAAATCATCATTTAAAAACTGCATTTTGTATTTCCTCTGGTTATCTTTGTGTAATATTAAAATTAGTTTACATTTAGTCATTTGGCTTTTATCTAGAACGACTTGATCATCTGAATCATTTAAGTGTGACAGATGTGCAAAAAAATAAAAACATTCAGCAAAGGGGCAAATACTTTTTGAAGCACTGGCCGAGACAGAATGAAGAGAAACGGTTTGAATTAAAAGATGAATTAAAGCTGTGAGTCTTTGGGAGGAAGTAGAAGGTGAAAAAATGAGGGATGAAGTAAAGCTGACAGAAAAGTGGAAGCTCACAATGATGGTTTGAACCCATATGAGATGAAGAGGTAAATATTACCTGGTATGTTTGAAGAAGGGAAGCTGAGTGAGTAGGTTCTGTACAGAAGGAATGAAGGTAGATATGTCAGAGCGAAGGAGGCTTGGTCAAATAAAGAAGCAGCTGTCAGCAGTCGGTAATCGTCTGCTCTCTGTCCTGGTTCTTTAGCACATGAAGTCGGGCCCTCTGAAGGACCCGCTGCTGGATGACCATGTTGACTTCAACCGTATGTGTGTGGCAATGAAGAAGATCGGCCTGGACGACACAGAGAAGCTGGATCTGTTCAGGGTGGTGGCTGGTGTCCTGCATCTCGGAAACATCGACTTCGAAGAGGCTGGAAGCACATCAGGTGATCATCTAGAAAACACATGAAGAATAACATTCAGAGGGTTAATGACCATGTCCCTTTAACAGTGTGGTTTGAGCTGCCTGTTTGCTGAATTGGATTCAGGTCGGGTGAATTCTTTCCTTTAAAAACTTGGTTCATATATGTTGTTATTATATTTATTTGTGAAGCACCAAGTTGTTGCATTTAAGCAAATAACCTAATGTGAAACACTTTAGAATTTATCCTGCGTCTTTTGTCATATCATCATTAAACAGGCCCACACCATAACTATTCCTCCACCATGCTTCACACAGATAAGGTATTATGCTCAGATCATGAGCAGTTCCTCTAAATTCCTATTCTTTTGCAGTTTGACCTTCTGTCCATTGGAGTCTATAAGCTTTTTATCTTTTTTTTCTTACAAACACTAATCTGATCTTTCAGGCTCTTGTGGTAGACCCTGTTTATTTACTCTGTTTCTTGATCTGGTTCTTGATCAGAACAGGAAAGGTTGTAAAGGGGGTTTTATTCACCAGGGAAAGAATTGTTCCCATCATCTACCACCATTGTTTGATTTCCAGACTCAAACTCAGGAACAACACTTGTACAGAGACGCTGTAGTGGCTGTTGTAGAGGTTAGTGTTAGCGGTGCTGTGAAGGTAGAGAAGTAACGTAATGACGTGGCTCTTGAGCTTGTGGAAAAGCAAACTAGCTCTTACGTTTTTCTTAAGTTAAAACAATTTTGGACCAACAGTAGGACCAGCATTTAACTACCATCATACACCTAATGATTTTGTCTTCTAAGTGCAAATACCGCACTTGAAAACAACTTTGATCTGTTGTGAATTAACTAACAAGTAACACATTAAATTTT
Organism: Helostoma temminkii; assembly: GCA_900302695.1. Classification (NCBI taxonomy): domain Eukaryota; kingdom Metazoa; phylum Chordata; class Actinopteri; order Anabantiformes; family Helostomatidae; genus Helostoma; species Helostoma temminkii. The sequence continues at coordinate 30,479 of OMLM01009511.1, forward strand.
CTGCTGTAGTTGTGAAGTAGCAGAGACTTTGTGTTAAAGGAGTTTTTCCTAATATGCAGTGTTGATGATGAAAAATCTAATTTACAGTAGATAAAAGAATCCCACTTTATGAGGGGTTTATAAATTATTTGTACCCGGTGACTCGGATGTGATTGGGTGTGTAGATCATCATCAGCTCTAACGGATGATCCAGTGAGTTTTTGGCTGACAGCGCTTTGTGATTGCATTTGCTTTGTATCAGAAACCATCCATCTTGGGGAGCTGGGGGATCTAAGAGCCATTTTTTGATCTCATCCCTCAAGACTCAGCACTCTGATTGATCACTGTAATATTCAGCCTCCACCTCCGTCCTTCTCTGCTCAGTCTCATTGAGGTCTGTGATAAATGTAATATTGTGAAAATGTTGGCATTGTTGTCACCCTGCGCTTTTTCTTATGTAACTACAACCAGAAGGAATCACGACAGGCAGTGTACGAGGTACAGTTCTGGAATTATTCTCCAAAGGGAAGTGTGTTTATCACATAGTTAAAAAAAACCATATGGTAATTATGGAAGCTTTTACTTCAAGTATTATTATCTACATTCCAAGTGGCTTATTTTAGCGTGGTTGTCTTCATGCTTCACTCCATCACAGGCCTCATTTTCAGAGTCTAATCCCTTCAGGGAGGTTCAGTTTCCATGAAAATCAACCAAGGCTTTGAACTTCACCACTGAAGTTCCTCAGCCCTCAGTGGCTCCCTGTCGTTTTCTCCTTCCGCAGGGAAGAAGAGGAAGCGCAGCGGGGTGGCTATTAAACATGCTGGTTCTCACAGCAGGTTGCTGTCATGCAACATGTTTTACAGCAAGTGAGGGAAGCACGTTCAATCAGTGGAAGTGGTGATCTCCGACAGTTTGGATAGAGGCCCCCTCAAGGAAGGATTTTAGGGATTTACTAGAATATTTATTTATTTATTTGTATTTTTCAGGGCTAGAATTTATGTTAAAGACAAGAAGCCAAATTAATGTAGATTTGTTTAACTCATGTGCCAAGACTGAGCTGAAGCAACCACCAGGAAATGCAGACCTTTGTAAATGGAAGCCGAAGAAGAACGTTACCGATCTGGTGATCGGACCTGATCAGGACAGATAGAAATAACAAGGAGAGAGAAATAAGAAGAGGAGGTTTAAAGCAGTGATTGAAAAACAGTGTTGTTGAGTTCAGAAAGACGACGAGCAGCTGGAAAATGTTTCCCAGGCAGATTTACAGCATTTTTCCAACCCTTCCTGAAGCCAAATTCACTTTTCCCCAAGTGAGAACACGTCCTACACCGACAGTATCCCATCGTCTGCTGCACATGTGAATGAAGAACACTGCACATAATTTTCCAGACACAGACCAGAGTTAATACAGAGTTGAGAAAAGCTTATTCCCATAGAAACAGAAGCAGAGAGTCAATTTATTACTCAGAAATAAATCTGAAACTAAACAGACGAACAGCTGTGTAAACAAATGTGGTCAGAGCCCAGCATCTTGTCATTGACAGTCTGAACATGGCATCATCTTCCAACCATCAAACCATCCTGGTGTTTATTTGAATCATTTTTTAGTCTCATAAAAAGTTCATTACCTTAGTAGAAATATTGATGATAATTTTTTCTCTGTAAAACTGGAGGGAAAACTTAATATTACAGTAGATGCTACATGAGACAAACCCTTCAGAAAATTGCGCTTATTTCCATTAAATAACATTAACATTTAGTCATTTTGCAGACGCTTTTATCCAAAGTGGCTTGAAAATGAACGTTGAAGGTAAAGTGCCATAAGAAGAAAGGTTTCCAGTGTCGAGCTAAAGAGATTCGCCTGGGATCTTTTGCTGTTTGTTACTCTGTACTGTTTGAATGAAGTTTGTAAGCACAGAATGGAGCCTTCTTTGGTCCAAACATCTGTAGGAAATATGAAAATAGAAAATCTTGTATCTAAGGTGTTGCCTGTGTCAGAATAATATATTTCGACTACGTGGTTATTATGAGCAGGTTCGTGTCTTCTTTGGTCAATAAAAAACTCTACTTCTATCTACTGAGAAAACAGCACTCTGGACTTCATGCTGTAGACTCCAAGGTCAAACTACTCTGAAGGTACTTGTCTAGGTTCATTGTCAAAACCATCTTCCCATAAATCACTGGACCTGAATCGTTCTGCACTTTGTGCTGAACGTCAGAACTCATTTCTTCCCTGGACTCATTTTATTCAGAGTAAACTGAGAAATCCATCAGAAGAGGGTTGAAATAATGAAGTTTAATTAACTGGGAATTAGTTCAAAGTCCATGGTTCTGTTGTAATGTGTGCTTGGAGCGTTTCCTTCCACAGGGTTTTCACTCACCGTCCAGACATTGATTTAATATCGGCTTAGCTTGGCTTTCGGGAGTTATTGATTGTTCCCATTGATCTGAGAAGTAAGAGTCAGCAGCATCTAGCACATGGGTTGATGGGTGCAAAGCTGTTCATATACTTCATAATTTATTGATGTAAACATCACAGATACGCCCGTGTAGTGTTTCACTTTAATAGAAACTTCTTACACTAACTGGGTGATTAGTCAGTTACAGTAACAGCAGACAGAAAAGTGCTTTATCTAATATCATTGATATATTTTTAATACGTTTGGATAAAACGTATTAAAAATATCTAAAAGATGTCAACATGAATGAATTCATGGAGAAACACACCATCAGATGCTTCCATCCAAAGGGACAAAGAATGTTATGAATATTAAAATGTGAATCATATGCTGTGACCTCTGCGATGGCCACATCTCGGCCCAGCTGGACGCCTGATGTGTTAGACAGAGCTCTGCGCCACCGGGGCGTCCCCTCCCTCCATCCAGAGTCCAGTGCTCTGAATTTGTCACCCATCTGTAGTTCAGAAGACGACAACACAGTAAATCACAGCAATAGATCACACAGAGACACAGAAACTGTGTGAAGCGAAATAAAACAACTAAATGTTATAGCCTAAATTAGCCTTAAGCTAGTGGTGAATACACTGACTGTGCTCATGTTCCCATTGCTTCCAACTAACTATAGAAAACACACACACGGCAAATACTCTTTTCATTCCATTTGTTGCCATTAATGACGGATGAAGAATCTCTCCGTCATGAATTGCATGATTTATCCACTTCCCAGTAGTCAGGTCTCTGATGTTATATTTTATAATCTGTAATTCTCTATGAAACAAAAACCATCTTTCACACGTGTATGGATTGAATTCCCGCTGTGTCAGCTCTGCTCTTTCACACCTCAGCCCCCCACCTCCTGCTGAGCTTCATTCATTTCTCCCCAGACTCACAGCGCGGGTGTTTCTCACTCGCTCACCTTGAACCTGCCTCTGAGCGTCCATACATAATGAGCGCCGTGTGTTGCCGTCACCTTCAGGTAGGACTCACGTACGCCGGTTTGTCGATACGTCGTTATGGACGCGTGTGTGTGTCGATGCAGAGATGTGAGGGATTTAAAGGATTACTTCATTCATATTTCATTGGAAGAGCTTTCATTCTGCTCCAGCGTAGATCACACAGAGAATCTGCTCATTTTCTTTGACCCACTTGACTTTGTTTATGGAACATGGATAGAAACTGTCTTGGAAAAGCAGCCTCCACTCCGAAAGGTTGATGTTTACCACAGTGCAGCTTCCCCTCTTCTTTTAACAACAGCCTGTAAACTTCTGGAACTGAGGAGACCAGTGTCTGCAGCTCTGGGAGAGAAAAGTGGTCCTGGGTCCAGGATCCAGGATCCAGGATCCAGGATCATGCCTGTTCTCAGTGCAGCAGTGTTTCTGCAGCTCTACCTTGTTCGTACCTCTTACTCTTCCATCCTTTTGCCGCCTCTGTCCCAACCTGTTGCTGCTGTCAGTTTCAAAATGTCCTTATTTTCTATTTAAAGATTTTCTCATATTAATAATTTGATATGTTTTCTATGTTTTATTGTATAGAAATAAAATATGAGTTTATGACATTTGTAAATCATTACCTTCTGGCTTTATGTAGGTTTTATAAAAACCTTTCTTTGTGTTGTAATGCTGCTGTTTAAATTGTGGCTGTGTGAAGTTGCAGTATTTATCCAGACGTTATCAACACTGTGATCTAAGACTTGATAACATCTTTGCTCTGTTGTTGTTCTACCTTCACGTGGAAACGTGCCACTGTGCAAACGCACATGCTCTTGCTTTCTTGGAGCCTGACTCTAGTCCTGCTGGCTCTGTGCTTATGTTTGCCCTCATTCTCGTCTTCCAGGTGGCTGCACCATCAAGAACCAGTCGAGCCAGACTGTGGAGCACTGTGCGGAGCTGCTGGGCCTGGAGGAAGACGACCTGAGAGTCAGCCTCACCACCAGGGTCATGCTGACAACAGCAGGGGGCGCCAAAGGAACAGTGATCAAGTAAGAGGCCTGCCGTCACACACACTGTTCTCAGCCTCAGCACTGACGGTGTTGACCTTTTTAAGAACAAACTGCCTAAAAACAACACAAATATCTGTTGATCAGCATCTGTGGAGCCACACATAGTTAAACTGTGTTGGAACTACATAGTATAATCTTAATATCCTGGACGTCTGAATCATTATTGTCTTTACATTCAGAACTGTCACTGAGAAAAGTTTTGGGCTTCATTGGGTCATTCTTGACATTTCGTATTAGTGTAGTTTTGTGTGATTCAGTGTCTGATTTCTCATGATCTTAAACAGCTGATTAATCTGCTAAAGTAATTTGTCAAATCAAAATTCTAATTATAAGTGGCCACAGTTTGTCCCTTGGGAAGACTTGAAGCTTATGAACCCAGCGAGTAATCAGCAGCGTGTAGGGCAGGTTCTGGAAAACAACTAACTGGGACAGTGGCCATGGAGGACCAGGAAGGGTCACCCTGTTATAATGTATTAATGAAAGGTCGTAGGTTTGCTCTCTCTAGCTATGAAAACTATAATTCATAATTAGTGGGAGTCCCAGAACATTAACAGACCACTGCCTCGTGAATGACCTACGCACTCTACAGTTGCTGAATTGCCTTCCAGCTACACCTTCTATTCATTTCTTAATGCAAACTCTGCACATTATGGCAAATCATAAGTATACTTAAGACAAGAAGAGAGGTTAATATATATTCCTGGGTTTTGTATATGATTCATTGTTGTTATGAAGCTGCTTTT
>OMLM01009511.1:36354-57362 GCA_900302695.1 Helostoma temminkii
AAAGAACTTTATCTATATTCGAAAGTAAAAGTACTCCACTATGAAAGAGTATTTTAACCAGTTTAGAATTTGCTGCTGTTTATAATATAAATGTACAATCTGGTCCAGATCAGTTAAAATGTGATGTTACTGTGGAACAGTGACAGTAACTAGTAACTAGTAACTAATGATAGTAAAATGTGATGTTACTGTGGAACAGTGACAGTAACTAGTAACTAGTAACTAATGATGGTAAAATGTGATGTTACCTGCAGACTGTGGAACAGAAACAGTGACAGTAACTAGTAACTAGTAACTAAGGATAGTAAAATGTGATGTTACCTGCAGACTGTGGAACAGAAACAGTGACAGTAACTAGTAACTAGTAACTAATGATAGTAAAATGTGATGTTACTGTGGAACAGTGACAGTAACTAGTAACTAGTAACTAACGATAGTAAAATGTGATGTTACTGTGGAACAGAAACAGTGACAGTAACTAGTAACTAGTAACTAATGATAGTAAAATGTGATGTTACTGTGGAACAGTGACAGTAACTAGTAACTAGTAACTAATGATAGTAAAATGTGATGTTACCTGCAGACTGTGGAACAGAAACAGTGACAGTAACTAGTAACTAGTAACTAGTAACTAATGATAGTAAAATGTGATGTTACCTGCAGACTGTGGAACAGAAACAGCAGTGGGTGAAGGTGGAGCTGATTTTAACACCTGATGTAGTGACAGTTAATCCATTAATGATACATCTGTGTTTTAGTACTTTACAATAATATATAGAGAGTACGTGGCTGTGCATATTAATATTTAAGTATATTTTATTCTGATAATGTTAAAAAACAACTCAATAAAACCTGTTAGTGATTGTGTTCAGGGGTTATTTTGCCTCCAGCTATGCTCCGCCCACCAGAAAACCTCACTGTACTCCAGCTTTTAGCTGGACCTCAACTGAAACCGCTGCTTTACAGGGAAACTTGTGGAAGAAATATACGTTTGTGTTGTAGAATGTCCCACTTCCTGTAAAAACATGTCATGACCTTTCAAATGTATGTTGCCCATTAGAGGAGTCCCAACCCCCAGACTGAGAAACACTGCAGCAGAGACACACACAGTCACAATCTGCACACAAACACATTCACTCATTAGCGCTGCAGATACACGGCAGGTACGATCCACAGGGATGCATTTAGACCTGTGTAAGCTCACGCTCAGTGTTTGGAGCAGCTGCTTGATGTATTGCTTGTCTTGTTGCTGTCCAGAGAGACGAGGAAACGCTCACTTCAGCTGATATCAGAATGTACAGTAGAGTAAGTCAAGCTGATTAGCGGTCACAAACAACTGGCCGACTCGACTCGACTGTATGAGTCCAGGATGATTCGCAGTCATGGATAAACAGCGCAGATAAACTGAAATCTGTTAAGTTATTAGGAATAAAGTGGTGGGCCATCTGCACTTCCAGTCAGGCGTCAGGATGATGAAAAGGCCACAGAGGTCACTGAATGTTGCTGGAAGGTTGTTGTGCTCTGCACATTTCCACTCAGCTTGTCTCAGCTACTTCAGCTTCAGTTTGTGGTTTTGCATCCCATTTCTCCCTCTTAGCCTCACCCCTCGGTTTTGCATGTTAACGTGAGGGGAAGAGGTGTTCAGGACCACACTTTAAACAACGGGGTATGAGGTTTTCTCAACATACACCAGATTACATGGACAGTATGGCTGCACACGAGCAAAATATAAATATTTTTTGAATTAATAAGGATTTAATTATGGTAACCATTGTTTTATGTTATATTCAGTCTGCCCACACATTTATGGTCATATTATTTGTTGGAAATTTAAAAGAAAGAAACTCTACTCCACCTTCTCTACCTCCTAGTTGGATCACTTGGCCACAATCAGTGACTCCTTCATCATTGGCTCAGTGACTCAGTACTCCTTCATCACTGGCTCAGTAGACCATGATCAGTGACTCAGTACTCCCAAGGCTGGGTTAAGAAACGGCCCTAGGCTTTTAGCAGAGCCTCATACTTGTCGCCTTCAAACAAGCAAAAACGTATGACACCCATGGGACTAACGATTAATGCTAACGATGAACAAAAAACTGAAATGAAGACTTATGTCTCCTTCACCATAGGTGCCCTGATAGTTTGTAATTACAATGACTCAATTTGAGTGAATAGGTAATAGTGGAGTCAGTCATATACTGCGTGGACATTGTGACCATACAAACTATCAGTAGCGTTATAATATGGGCACTCACACATTCGGATCACAGCAGTAATCAGCTTGTAGCAGGGACAAACAAGAAAAGGAGCAAAATCCAAAAATCGTTCAACAACTTGACCAAATGTCATTACTGGTGTGACACCACTTCAATCTGACCATCGAGAAAAGGACACTGTCCTGCTCAGAAAAACAAAAAGAATCATTAAATCATCCGACGTGTTTACAGTAGAGTACACTAGAGTTCAAACTCTCACATCCTATATGGTGAAGAATTACGAAAACACCACCCCCAGAATTAAATCTGTTTAAATCAACCTAAAGTGAAGCTGAAATAACTCATCATTAGTCGTGCTGATGAACCAGGTGATATTCCAGTGTTAAACATTCTTCACCTGTTGCATTTGATACAAGCAGAGTTTGAATCTGTATCCGGTTATGAGTGGAGCCATTTTTCCTTGTTAAAAGGAACATGAGAACCTTTTGCCAATATTTCTCCTCCTCAATGCACCGCTCATTGAGCCATGAGTCTATAATGTGTCTGAGTTCTGCCCCGCCAGGAGAGAGCACCATTGTGATGCTCCTGTCCCATTTTTATGCTCCTCAAACTGGTGCGCAGCATTTTTCCATTCACCACCACCATCACCGTTACCATAGCTTTTGTACATACAATGCAGACTTTCTCCATTTTCTGTGAACACCACATAAAAGGTGAGAGGCCTAATTTACATACATGTTTTCAGTAAAAATGGATAATGGCCACGTTGAAGCACATGTGGCATCAAACACTGAAGTGTGTGTTGTGTATCTGTGCTTGTGTTAGAGGTTGTGTTTGCTGTGGTTTAATTTTCCATGGTCTGGCTTTGTTCAAGAGCATACTTAATGATCTTTTACCTTTTAAATTCAGCAATGTTTTGCCAGTGTTTATTGTATTTAACAGGCTGCAGCAATTTGACACTTGCAGTTTTCAGTCCGGCCTACGTAGATGCAGGGAAAGTAAAGACATTAGTTTTCTGTGAAAGAAGCCTTTGTTGGATTAAGAGCCACACAACAACTGCAGCACTAGTCCAGTGTTCGGTCACAGTTTTCCTTTTGACTCACACATGCTCAGATGGGCTCAGAGTCTGGGAACCACTGATCAAACCGTAACATGTTAAGAAGTTATTTTTGTTGTTTTTGCCACAAAGAACCTGATTGGACCGACCCTGTCCAGAACTGTACATCCTGTTTTCATTGCTGTGACTTGGTTTTCCTGAAAACTGATGAATTATTAACCTTGTTCACAATCAGTATATGAAGATGCATTTAACTTGGTGACTTAAATTAACTCGAGGGCAGGAAATGAAGCGTCTACAATCGGACAGACGACTTGAAATACTCACAGCTTTTACCAAGTCTCACGGCTTCAGCTTCACAGGATCAGTGTGAACCAGTGACATGTTACAGAGGAGGAGTTGAACTGAATATTACAGTTGTTACAGCTCAGTGTGCAACATCAGGAGAGGAGAGCTTCAGATAGTAGGCTGTAAACAATCCTCCTCACCTGACTGCACCAGTCAGCAGTCAGCCGTACCTGGAGACTTTTTACAGCTAATAATTTAATCTTCAGTGTAGTGAAGTTGAGATGAGACAGGAGGGCAGGAGACACTACCACATTCCACCAGACAGCGATGGGAAAATATCATGGCACTCTCTTCTCTCTTTCTTCACTTTGCAGTCGATGCCACAGTGTAGAATGTTGTGCCACAGTAATAATGTCCCGTGTGAATCTCTGAACTGTTTATGAACACGGGAATTGAATGAAGCTTCGAGGCAAATAATTAGCATCTGACAGAGAGAGCTACTGTGAAACCTTAGCCACAATAAATATTGAAACTGTCAAAACTGGGATGCGAGGAACCTCTGGGCACCAGAGTGTAAACAATAAATGGTGTTTGAAATGGTGAATATGACTCTGCCTCAAGGACAATCAAAAACGCTGATATTTTGTTGGCACAGCTCCACAAAGTTTTCTACTAAGTAGCAAAAACATCATCATTACCTTTCTGCTTCACCTGTATAACCTTGGTAAGTATCATGTTGCTGTTATTACCTGTTCTCTTCATCTAGTCATTACTAGGAGATATTTTCTAAATGTTTATTGAAAACGTAATGTTGACTTAACGCAAAAGGCGGAAATGCTTTAATTATTTTACTGTGTTTTACATTCCAAGAATCGCTCACACCGGCAGCCTCTGTGTTCGAATTATAAACTCTATTGCAACTTTTACTGCCAGGAATTTACATCTGTATTCAGTCACTGAGAATGAAAGCTTTACCGATATGTTGTGCACCTTGGAGCTGAGAAGTTATATTACTAATACAGTGATCCCCGCACTCTATAACCAGACCAAAACCGAAGTTATGGAATCAGTAGGTAATAGCTGTAACATCTTCTGTGTGGATCTGTTGCTACTGTAACTGTGCATTTTATCCTTTATGAGGAAACAGTTCAGTACTTTTGTACTACTACACAGGGTGTTGGGTTTTTTCTGAAAGTTTTTATTGACCATATAATGATGATGAGCAGTTTAAACATCTTTACGTTAGTGATTCAGAATAAGGTGAAAAACTGTTAATTAAGTAAAAGTATGCTGCTAGTAGCAGCCTGCTGCAGGCACACATCTTTACTGTTCAGATTTACATTTCCAGTTTTTTTCATTGTTTTACTAAACAAAAGTTAATAGAAGAAATTCATTATAGATCTTTAAGATAAGATAAGATAAACCATGTTTCAGCAGCATAGAATATTACAAATGCTTTGCGTTTGAAAGTACCATGTACTCACACAGTGCGGAGTAAAAGCTGTATGGCATAAAGGCCATCGCAGTCCTCTCTAATCGAATCGAATCGTGATCTGCCTAGAGATTCGCACCCTACTGCAAACAAGCAACTCATATTTTTGTTGTTTGTCTCTGCAGTCGTAGCAACAGAGTGGCCACAGTTTTGTTGTTGCTTTTTCAACTGATTCTCACAGATTGGTGGGAATCGACCAACCTGTGACTGTACTGTTCACTTCTCATTCCAAGATGCATCTGCTGTACTTCTTCTCAGATGCGAAGGTGTGAACCTGCTAATATCTTTGGGTTTTGGATGCAGAGTGTTACTTTGACACAACCACCAATTTAGAGACGTCTGTGTGGGATCAGCATTTCTCATGATTTTCTGACGATTTATTGGCGAAACAATTGGTAACTGTCCACAAGTCTATGACTAGTTACTCTTTAATCTTAGACTGAGGTCTGAGTCCACATTGCTTTTAAATTCTCTGTGAACTCGGCTCCCATCTACTCACACCCTTCCTGTTGTCCACATAATGAGCCTGCTCCAGCCAGGTGAGAGGCGGTACCACCCTGGTGGGTAAATCTGACAACTGTCTAACTTTCCTCAGACCATTTGAATATCCAATAATACTGCCTGTGAAATCTTTGCCACTTCTTGAAACTCCTGAATCTTGTAACAAGTGAACGGTTAGGTCAAAATTTGACGAACTACAAGCAAAAGGAAATGACTGGAGAGCCAGTCCCTGGTACCTTCTAATCCCTCATTATCTCACACAAGACCCCCTGAGGGACACGGTCAAAGGCGTTCTCCATCAAATCCACAAGACACATCTAGACTGAACCCCATTTTCAATTGTGGCCACTGTGAGGTTCACCAAACAGCCATTAAAGCTGAAGCTACTTGGATGAGTAGTGAAGTGTTTCAACGTAAAAAGATAAGACATCCAGTTGCATTGACTCAACTTCCAGATACCTTCACCTGGATGATGGAGAATCTTTATGGACTTTACCTGGAAAGCGGAGCAGTCCAGTATGTGAAAGTTGGCTGCCAGTCCACAGACAGTGTCTCTGTCCTCCATGTCACACTGATGGGGCAGTGTGATATGTAAAAATAAAAATCCATAAAATAACAGAAAAAAGTCTGGGATTAAATGTAACTTTTGTTTGTCAGAATGGTTAACAACCTCTCTGGTGGTAATGTTGGTACAGTTGTGCGTCATATTCTCAGCAGCTGGCTGGAAGTGGCAGCTTATCGTGGTCAAAAGGTTTTCACACCATTAAAGTCTGCAGACTTTCACCTACTGCTGACATCACTTTGACTGCAAACACTTTGTTCACACTCTGTCACGCACACAGCAGCAAGCACTCATTAGTCAAAGGTTTCATAATGAATGGAAAATGTCTAATTCCTTAGGTGAACAGTCACATCAAACCTCAGCTCTCGTTTCATAATTACAAGTCAACAAACTGACTCACCGCGCCACCAGCACTGTCAGGAACCTTTGCTTTTAAGGCTGACTGAGACTCTGTGAGAAGACGCTCATTAACAAGATAATTTATTTTCCTCTGTGGCAGTCAAACATGCAGTGTTACACAGTTTGCATTCAGGCAGCTATTAGCAGCACACTTACTTGCACTTGTGCTGTTGAATCACGGCCTCATGCTTGAAGAACAATTTAATGACGGCTAACAGCTAGTGCTTGTTGAGAATCTCTGGCGGCCACACATTATAGTTGTTGGGCAAATTATAAATATGGTTTTGGTGTCATGAGTCAGGACTGATAACTGATTCTGGGCCAGTTAATGTTGATATTCGGCAGATAAAAGCATACAGGCTGTGTGGTTGAAGGATTCTAGAGGGTGAAACACACCATCTGGTTATGACGGCCATCAAAACACAGCCATCTCTCACTATGCACTCCCCACACAGCATCGTCGTGATGTGTCAGCCAGAGAAGCCGTAGTTTTATTCGATTTGTTCCTCGGATTAACACGTCCCAGATGCTGTTCAGTATCCCAACTAGCTGTGTGCCACATCTGGTTCGTGTTCGAGGTGTCAGTTTATGTGATTCTCTGTTTCAATCATGGTTTAACTTGTTGTTTTTGTAGGATTATTTTAGTTCTGACACAAAGAAGTTCTGTCAGTCAACTGATAGAAGGTTACTCAACAACAACTGTGATTATCGGTTATTCGTAAAACTTTTTGGATGATCCTTTTTCTTTCTGAACTGCTTTGCTTTTATCGGCAGTTTTCCCTGACTTAAGGGGGTACAATTTCAAGAGACATCTGCCTCTGTTTGTGGGGCCAGTCTTAAAACAAATGTGGGTCGTTTGACAGGGTTGGAACAAATAACTATTGTATATCGGTATTAAAGTTGGAGGACTTGTTGAAATGTTTTTGCAAATTGGATCTAATGAGCATAGCAAACCGTTTGAGATATGTTTGTTTCTAGTTTGGATTGGAGGTGTTGCCATGTCGACCTGTTGTCCAGTCTGTTGACTAAAACACCTGAATGTGTTTGTTAAAGTAGTTTTTGTTTAAAGTGTCTTGAATTTGTGGCTTTCCAGAAAGTTGAAGCCTGTTTTTAGCTTGCTTCATGCAGTGATGAATGACACCAACCATTTCTATAAGGCATTTCTATAATATGCAAAAAAATAATAATAATTTAGTGATGACTTTGCAGGAACTGCTTTAGCTTCTTCCCCTGTTTTGTTTTTTTGGCTGAATAAATTTAGCATCAGCATGGCTCCCACCTCATGCCCCAATATAGAAGTGAAAACAATTATATTGGTAGCAGACAGAAACCCACAACAGAAAGATTTATTATCAGAAGTCATATGTATGACATACAAAATTGGATAGGAAACAGCAAACAAAATACCAGATTTCCACAAAAGTGGCATTACTGCATTTATTATTGAATCTGTATTCACATAGCTCAACCTGAGAGATATGATTGATTGATTAAAATGAAATGTCAGGCATCAAAGCAGAATTTCATTTAGAAACTTACTGAACCAGGCAAAGAAAAAGTTTCTATGACAAAAGTATTTTAAAGAACAAAAGTAAGTTAAAGGCAGAATGTTTACAATTCTACATTGATTTATTTTTTTACTAACGATGTCCCTGTACCACTTTTTTCCTGAGTACAAGTACTTACATTGGAGTACTTGCTGATACAAAGTACTGATATTATTACTTAATATTATTGCAGTTTTTATTATAAAAACTGACTGTAGCTGACTGTAACATAAAACTGTGCTGACTGTAACATAATACAATACACAACAGGAGACTAGTGCTCACATCCAAATATTATACACCAGCTATGGCTCAGCTGGTGTGCAAGCCCAGAAATTGTTTTCCTTCAATATAAAGTCATATACCTTCAGTAAAACAGTGTGATGACGGCTGGGAATGACATACATGAGCTCCAGCAGCTCAGGAATCTAAATAAATAAACTAAAATAACTATCACTTCTCCAGTGTTTGAGACAGTGGTGGTTGCTGCTGCTGCTGGCATTAGCAAACGTGCTGTACTGTGTGTTATGTTAACACTTATACACTCAAAGCCGGGCTCAGCTTTGAGGCGTCTAGATTCTAGATTAGATTTCAGTTTTCTCTGTGGATATTTGTGCTTTTTAACATGGGAACGGAGGATATGTTCCTAAATAACGCTAAACTAACAGAAATTGATCTAACATTTGCAGGTTTTTTGTTAAATCAATATTAGTCCTCATAATTAATCAGTTTTTATGTTTGACAAACAGCAAACAGAAAAAAAATCTCTACTTCTGCTGATTGCAGCGCAGCAGAGGAGATGTGTTAGGAGAAGAAACCTGCACTGTGCTTTCAGTCAACCATCTACAGACATAACATGGAGACAATACACAAAGTTAAATGTTTTATTATGACAATTAACTGAATTCTCTATCGGTCCCATGTTTTTACTTCCTGTCTGTCTCGTCTGCTTAGTGCTGCTTGAAGTGACTTGTTGCAAAGTCGTATCAGGTGAGATATTGCAGGAGTTGTAGTTTTTACCTGATCTTTAGTTATCCTCAACCATAAATCAGGTAAAACTAGGGATTATACAGATGTACTCATGCTCATGGCAACTTGATTAACAACGTAAGTTATTATTTTAGCTATAAAAATTAAGAAGCCTTTTTTATATAGAAGTTGAGACATTTTGACTTTCTTTGGTAATTAGGGTTGTGATGTGGACAACAGTAGTAGTAGTAGTAGTAGCTCTGTAAACCATGTTGTCTGACACACATTTGTGGACAATAACCCTAAACCCTGCCAGAGGGGGTGGTCTTAGATGCAGTCTGTCTCTGTGCTGCCCTTTTCTCCATCTCCAGGAAGATAAAGACCACTTCACACATCCACCAGGAAGGACACGCCTAGTAATTCATTTAGGCGCTATGAGGCGTTCTTTCTTATCTCACTAATACTGTAGCAATACTGATGAGTAGCACAAAGTTGAGTGCAACACTTATTGTGCTTCTTATTGTGTTGTGAAATCAGAGTGTATACAGTAGGAGTATGTAATGACGTGGCTATGAAGCAATGGTAGCACCCTGTTCAAAAGTCATGAGAGTGGACTTGGGCCTCTTTGAAGGACTAATTTTGCTTCTCCTACTAAGTACTAGCTAATAAAATTCACTTAAAAGAAAACAACTAAAAGGTGATATGTTGAAGTGGGCAAAATATTAATCATAGCTGGTTTAATTGCAACAGAGTCCAATTGTAAAACATGTTTTGTAATGATGATGTAGGAAAATTGCTTTATTGCATATTTCTGGAGGGAAGTAGCAAAGGATGTATTTGTCCTTTCATGTGGAGGACTTAATGGTAAAGGAAAGGCATAACATGAAAACAGAAGCACGGAGTTACTTCAAAGTGAAAAAGAAAAAATGTTTTTATGTTAGAGTGAGTGAAATAAAGATGAAGTTAGCTGGCGGCAAGGAAATCAGGTTCAGACAAAGAAAAAATAGAGGAGCACAGTATTTGTCAGAAGAGACAGAGTGACGACGGCCTGAGCTTCAGATAAAGTGAAAGATAAGAAAGAAAAAGAGCGAGGGGAGAGAGGGAGTTGACATCCAGACAGACGATACGTAACTCTGAGCAGGGAACATCTAACGTGAGCATAATTTCAATAGAGCGTGGGGAAGGGCAGAAAGAACGAGCGGGAGGGCAAAGAGAAAATGGAAGATTTTCCCCAGTGGCTGAGGTCAGTCATTAACAGCTTGTGGGAGGATCGGTCCATCAGCCCGGCAGTCAGAGGTGCCAGGTTGACGTAACAGTTGCATTTCTAAGTGTCAGTATATCGCTGTCAGATTTATTATGCAGTTTTGCTCTAATTACTAAGGAATTGAGGTCATGTCAGAGATTAACACAGCCTCAGTCTAAGTTGTATCATAGCTAATGTTTTTTAATCATCACTGACTGACCTGTGGGAACATCAGTGTATTGGATCAGTGTGAACGTGCTATTGCTGTTTTTGCTAATGCAAGGCGGTGGCTTAACACCATGTAATGTAGTGAAGAACACAGAATAAATTCATATAAGGCTTTGTTACTTATGGCTAAAAAGTCTAATTTGAAATCTTGTTCTTATCCTGTGTTGGTCCAGATGGAGGCAGGGAACAGCTGCAGAGCAGCAGGCGTCTTCAGAGAGCACAGTTCCTACAAACTGCAACATTAGTAATTACACAGAGAGATAGAGGAGAAAAAGTGTTCACGGGGCTCATAGGGAATACATATTAGGCTACTTGTATGATTAGTGCTCTGACATTATTCTGCCCTGGCATTTAGACCTCTTGGTTTTTAAAATGAGGGGCCTCACTGCAGTACTAAAACCTCTGCTCCAGCTTGCATGAATTAAACATGGCAGGTGGTGGGGAGAGGGCAGGGGTGAAGGTGAGGAGCTGTGGGAGCACTGGGGGCAGTGTTAGGTTTTGAAACCCACTCTGTGCTTGTTACTTTGTTGAGTTGCTGAGACACTGATTCTTTCTCCATTTACACTATGTTTAATCATTTCTGGGAAAACTAGCCACTACTTAGGAAGTATCTAATGCTGATGTGATTAAATTAATGAATAAACACAATAATTAATTGAACTGTAAAGTAGTGATAACATATTTTTACAATTTTGACTAAATGAGTCCAAATAAATAGTTTCAATTGGATGGAAAAAGCAGAAAAGGAAGCTTATGCTTAAAATCTTAAAAATATACAATGGCAACTTACAGGTTTTTAAAGTTACAATTATTGTGTTGTTTACAACCCATAGGGGCAGTAATTCTGAGGAAGCCTCATGATTCATGGCTGAAAGACTTTTCAAAAGAAAGACATTTAATGTGCATTTAAAACAAACCAGAAGGAGCAAACAGTGACATTTTATTCACATGGCTGAGCCTGAATAAAATGAGCAACGTATGTATGTGAGTATGTGATAATACAGATGCAGATGTCCAAGCAAATCACAGGTTGCAGCTTTAGGGGGTCTGCCCTTAGTTCAGCATGTCGTCCTATCACAGGATAATGTGTTTGAAAAACAGGATGAGGCACCTGCAGGGATCAGGTGTGAGTATTTCCCATGAAGTCGCATGTGGCTCAAAAAGGTGTGTGCACAGGAGATAATTTGTCGCCAGGATGGAGGAAGCGTGGAGGTGGATTTTGGAAGTAGTTATTCAGAGCTTTGGGAGCCACACGTGTGGAGTTATTTCCTTGTGTGTCCTTAAGATCACTGCAGTCGTGCAGAAGTAAAGTGTAGAGGCAAAGCCTGAGTGGAGAATTCATCCTGCTGTACATTTTATCTGGCTCCTGTGATCAGGTTGCTCCCTTTGTTTGCTGCTGTTGAACCACGCAAGCAATTACAATACCTCCACACAGGTTATGGCTTCTGACTCTGTTTTACAGGCACCTCTTCACACCCAGTCCCTGACCATCTGTAGATGTTATCCTCAAGACACAGATTTATGTTTATATTTATTGTTTTAAATGTCAGCTGGAAGTGTTTAACAGTAGATTATATATAGTTACCAAGCAAGAATCCAATAAGATGGAAAACAGAAGTCAGAGGTACATTTACTAAAAAAATTACAAAAACTTTCTTTACTTTTACATTTAAAATGTCAGAGAATTGTTAAAAATTGGAATTTTCAAGAAACCAAGACGACATATTTATATAATCTGTCCAAAACCCAACAGACCCTTTACCATCTATTGATAGAAGAAGAAGAACTGAATGAACTGAAACTGAAAAATTTAAATGTTTATCTGATAAATTTTGTAAACAGTTAATTTAAGTCTTTTTGGAGATTTAATTGGCTCTTTCTTTTTAAA
The DNA here is from genome assembly GCA_900302695.1 of Helostoma temminkii. Lineage (NCBI taxonomy): Eukaryota > Metazoa > Chordata > Actinopteri > Anabantiformes > Helostomatidae > Helostoma > Helostoma temminkii. Next base: position 48,745 of record OMLM01009511.1, read on the forward strand.
AAAAAATGTATTTAGTTTATATTAACATAATGGACAACACATTGTTTGCTTGCTAGAATGCAGGGCAAGGACGCGTGTGTGGTAAATATGGTACTGACAACTAGGTGGGAGAGGGAGGATGGCATCGTGTCTGCATCGGACCATCAGCCATGAGTGAAACTGGGGCCCAGCAGTTGGTTCCTCCGGGGTCTCCAGGGGTCTCCAGCTGGGTGTGATCTAGCTATTGTTGGAGTTGTGGCTGACTGGGGATGTCATCCACAATAACTGGTATAATTATACTAGATTATACTGGTATAATCTTTTACACAGTAGAAAAGTGTCTTTTGGCTAAATTACTGATCAGTCATGTGTGATGACACATTTCCGTTCCCTAGCGTGCACAACAGAGACACTACTTTGGTTGTAGATGTGCATTGTTCATGTTCTGGTGCTATTGCTGTTATTATTTATACTAAAACCAAGGCTACAATTAAAGAAACATGGGTTGTCCATGTACAGGATAATGACACTGAAATATAATAATATGTTCATGTTCTTGAGTTTTCTGTTGCTCTTATTCAACAACTGCCTCTCTTTTATTTTGTAGTGACACTTCAACCCTTCAGTGGTTCAACTCAAACCCCTGCAACATTTTAAGCCATTAACGTGATATTTAGGGCAGGATTTAAAAAAAAAAAAAAAAAAAGACGAGCCGTTTGTGATCACTTATGAAATGTGGGGATTTTAGTTTGCAGCGTACGAGATGGTTGTCATGTACACTAATGTGATATCCTCTCTTTATTCATTATTTTGACCCTTTATATGTTTATTTTGTGTTTTTCTCAGAGTGCCACTCAAAGTTGAGCAGGCCAACAATGCCCGGGACGCCCTGGCGAAGGCCGTGTACAGCCGCCTGTTCGACCACGTGGTGACCAGAGTCAACCAGTGCTTCCCCTTCGACTCGTCCTCCAACTTCATCGGCGTTCTGGACATCGCTGGTTTTGGTCAGTATCTTTAAAAAATACTTTGAGACTAACATTTGAAAGGGATATGGGATTTTATTATCAGGTGTGTTAATGTGTCTGAGGGAAAAATAACAAGTACAAGAATTTCCCAGGAACTCTTGAGTGGCAGAGTTATGACTGAATGCTTGTGAACAGAATTCAGAGGACAGGTGCGTTAATGTAAGAAAGAAAACATCTCAGACTTTGCTTAACAGCTTCAGCTTGGAAACAAATGCACATCTACAGATCTTTGCTCAATGGGCCTTTATACGTCTGTTTTAAAGTAAAATAGAAGCTGAAGAGACAATATTTTTGAGACGACTGTTTATTTTGAACTGACATACTGTGTGTTGTACAGCGATCAAAGGATCATATCTACTACGTAGTAAAATGTGATTTCCCTTGTGGTTCCACTGTCTGCTGTTGCTTCTGTTTCACAGAGTACTTTGAACACAACAGCTTCGAGCAATTCTGCATCAACTACTGCAACGAGAAACTGCAGCAGTTCTTCAATGAGCGCATCCTGAAAGAGGTGAGGGCTGTCACTCATCCACCGGGTTTATTCAGAGCTCTGGGAGCCTGAGTGCCACACATCGAGTCAAAGCGAATTCTTTGGACCTTGATTATACTTTCATATATTTGTCATGTTGTAACCACTTATTGTCTAAGAATAGGTGTCGCATTTTGAAATAGTTTTTCCTCAATTTCAAATTAAAGTATCACTTTTCATGTAAATCCTTACAAAGGAGAGGGCGTCTCAATCCACAACCTGATGTTTTTTACTCTTTGCTATGAAAGCTAAGTTGTATTGTGATGATGGATGATTACATCCTTTAAATGTGTTTTTGATCACAAACACAGTGGAGAAACGTTTGTGCTGCTCTTTGGGAACTTTCTATAACAACAGTTTGTCGTCATCTTATTTCCTGAAGAAACATCCCCAGCACGCAGACAACCATTAGCACCAGTCATCATGAAAAATGATGCCGTCCAGGTCTAGAATGTTCCCAAACACTACATTTCTATTTTGGAAAATAATGAAACTCAATGTAATTTTATTTTCTTCTTCACATAATGAACTAGAACGCAGTCGAGTGCTCAAACGTCCGCCAACGCCGAGCAGTCGCCGTGATGGCACTCTTCTCGTTTAGAGTGGTGTTTTTGACAAAATAAATCATGAGGAGAAAAAAAACCAACCCCAAAAGTGTTCAGCAAAAAAAGAAAAGTTTGAATCAGTCACAAAATCTAATAAGCTGATCTGTATGCTGATCTGAGTTGTGCCTGGAAAATGTACCCTCATTAAAAATACCCCATAAAAGGGCAACAAAAAGGTTGTTGAATTGTGTTTAACTTTCATTTTGATAATTTTGTAGCTGTTGTTGCTTTTCCTAAATGTTAGATGACTCGTTTTAACTTAAGCCTCCTCATTTACAGGTTTGGAGCTTGTAGCAAGAATCCCGTAACCTTTAGATGCTCATTTTGCTTTAAAGTGCAATAGAATAAAACCCGACCTAAGTGCCATTTGTTACAGAGCTTTAATGCCCTTCAGGAAAAAAAAACAGCTTTTGCTCGTCCTCATTAGACAAAAACAGCTACGAATACCATTATGGTTTCTCATTATAAATATCTCGTTTCCATTCCAGGAGCAAGAGCTGTACCAGAGGGAGGGGCTCGGAGTCAACGAGGTTCACTATGTTGACAATCAGGACTGCATAGGTACGAAAACACCACTCATCGCTCTGCACTCATTGTGCATTCACAGCAGCTCCAGTTACTCATCTGCTATATTTGTGCAGTTGAGTTCAGAGTGTTCTGAACTCTGCAAAGGCGGTGAAGATTCATATTTTCTCTTTCCTAACTGAGGAATTTTATTTTTACCCAGAAGTCACAACACAATGACACAACCGGTCATAAGCTAAAAAGAACCAGGACAGACAGATTCTCATTCAGATTGTTTTTTAGATATTTTAGGTGTCAGCAGGAGGTAGTTTAACATAAAGAAAGGGTTTAAATATATCAGAGTGGAATGTGACTTTCTGCAATGTGTGAAAAGTCTACATATTTATAACTATAAAGACTTTCTGTTTTAATAGTAGAACATCTGATATAGATGAAGATGAGTATAAAAAGAAGTGTGTCCGTGTTTTCTTGTCTTATTTGATAAATAATAGTAACAGTAAACTATAAACTTTCTTGATTTGGCACTTTTAGATGTTGATTTGGGATTTTAGTGGGACTGGTATGTCCTGATTTAGGTGTTTAATGTTGAACCTTTAGGTCTTGTTTGGGACACCTGTACGTCCTAATTTGGGACTTAAGTTGCCACTTTTCTTGTAGCTTTTGGCTAGGGACTTTTAGGTCTTGAGTAGGGATTCTATTTGAAGACTGGTAGGTCCTGACTTGGGTCCTGAGCTTGGACTTTTACTGTAAGTCTTGTTTTGACACAACTTGAGAATTTCTGGTTTTGATTTGGGATATCGTTTGGGACTGGTACTTCCTGATTTAGGTGCCTAACATAGAACTTGATTTGGGACTTGACTGGAAACCCGTAGATCCTGATTTGGGACTCAAGTTGGTACCTTTCTCTTAGCTTTTGACCTGAACTTGAGTAGGGGTTCTGTTTGGGGACTGGTAGGTCTGGTAGATTTGTGAAAGCAACTAAATAAACAGTAAACAGGGAAGGGCGATGAGAGGTGAAGGAGGCTAATTATGCTTTTTGCTGATGTCCAGCTCTGTGAGCATCAATATTAGAAGCTTAAGTACAGCAGCGTCGTTGCGAAGCAGCACATTGACAGTGAGCCCTGTTCACTGGCTCGGATCTGTAGATTACTAATGTTTTCCTTTGTTCTGTCCTGGTGTTGTAAAGCAGCAGCTACTCAGCGTCCACACAGGCTGTAAAAATCACACTTGATGTAGCAGAAAATTAAATATGCACAGACAGAAGTTAAACTTAAAGCTTATTTATTTAAAATACTTTACAGTGGAACCCACACACGCAGTTTGATTGCGTTAGTATTATTCTTAAGTATTAAGCTAAGTTCAGGATGACTCAGAAAGGCCTTAGAGTTGTGTAGGTCATCTTAAATGAGTAAAATATTACTTCCCTTCAGTTTAATATTAGTAACATAGTGCAGTAATACATGAAGGATTACAAGCTAATGCAAATGATGTGTTGTTTTTCTGAATCACAATAAGTTCCACAGCCTTTCCAGATCATTAGGCTTTTACTTTGAAAGTTTTCGTATTTTACTGAACTAAAATAATCACAGCTAGGTGACATTATCCCTGCTCTCTCATCACCTTCGCAGTCAGATCAGGTCAAGGAGAAGCTGTTATGATCTCCACGCCTCATCCCATTCAATTAAACTTTAATTTAGGTTTTTAATCGGCTGCATTACCCCCTCCTTTATTTAATTTGTCGTATTGCCCAAAGGCCTCTATTAATCTGCATGAAAGATACGTGAGCTTTTCTCACGCTTCTCATGCTTTTCTTACAGATCTGGTGGAGGCGAAGCTGGTCGGGATCCTGGACATCCTGGACGAAGAGAACCGACTACCTCAACCCAGCGACCAGCACTTTACTGACACTGTTCACAACAAGCACAAGGACCATTTCCGCCTGACGGTGAGAGTCAAATAGAAAATAGAAAGTGGAACATTAGCACGACTTATCAGCAATCTATTCTACATCCAGACGTGTAAAATGTTTTGACCACAGCTCCACCTCGAAGACGACGTACAGGCTGAGAGAAATTGTGCATGAAACAGTTTCCACTTGTTATTTTTTATTGATATTCTTCTTTAAAAAGAAAATAGAATAAATACCCTAAAATCTGTTTAGTGCATTAATAACATTAATAACTAAGCAAATTTCTCATCATTTATGATTTCTAAGTATCTGACATCATACCTTCTGATGCTAAATGCATCTTCCAGCATGTTGAACTTTTCAAAAACCAGTGGTCACAACAAAGCGTATTCGACAGCATCAAATTCTACTCTGTTATCTTAGTGGTGTGGCCTGTGGGTGGACATAAAAAAACAAATTCCTGATCCTAAGGGGATCAATATAGTATGTAATTATCATTACTTTTGTAGTTCAAGTTAAATTTACAGCTTTTTACCTGAGTAGAAAAAGTAGAAAAACACGGTACCTCTACATGTAGTGGAGTATTTTTCTAGGCAGTTACTTAAGTATTGTGACACCTCTCATTTAAAACTTGAAGGAACTTGTATTTAAATGATTATAACTGAGTGACGGTGTAGCTGACAGCTAAATTACTGAACACTGACTCTTAATCTTCATTTCCAGACAACAGTGATTGACAGGGACACTAATTAATGTGTATAATAAATGGAAAATATACAGAAACTCATATTTTCATATATTATTGTAGGTGTGTGTGTGCGCGCATGTTCACACACGTGATTGGCTGTGTGTGTTTGTGTCCCTCAGGTACCCAGGAAGTCTAAGCTGGCCATCCACAGGAACGTGAGGGATGATGAAGGATTTATTATCAGACACTTTGCAGGAGCTGTGTGCTACGAGACGGTGCGTTCAAAAAAACGCTTTCCTGGAGCCAACAACGAAATTAATGTCACATGAAATTATTTACCTCTTTTTCTTTGATCACTAGACTGTGGAAGACAATCTCTCAGAGCTATTTATTAATATGGAAGAAAGTGACCAGTCAGATTAGATTAGATTAGATTTTGAGAAATAGACCTAACATTGTGGCTCTGATGAGGTTTTAAATCAGCCAAAAAGACTGCTGCTTTAAATATGATCCTTCACCTGCACAGTGAGGCGAGGCAGCGGGAGCATGAGCAAGTCAACCAAGCACAAAATTAACAACTGCAGAAATAACAGGATATTGAATTTTAAATAGTGTATTTAGGTCTAAAGTAAAATAATGAGGCCTTTAAGCAGCTAAGAGTCTGAAAAACTAATTTGTGCTTTTTCAGACCAAGTTTGTGGAGAAGAACAACGACGCCCTGCACATGTCTCTGGAGTGTCTGGTCAGTGAGTCCAAGGACCGCTTCATCCGTGAGCTCTTCGAAAACTCCAACAACAGCAAAGACGTGAAGCAGAAGGCGGGAAAACTGAGCTTCATCAGTGTCGGCAACAAATTTAAGGTGAGCAGAGACGTACCAGAGGATGAGGTTCAGGCCTGCGATCAAAACTGTCCAACTCTTTCCAGTGATTTCAGTTACATTAATCAATACAACTTAGATTCAGCTCCTCTTTATTCATGAATATACACTGTGTGAACTAAGTAAGATAAAAAATCTCCATAAAACTCCATAAAAACAACTTTTTGCTAAACGTACCAAACTTCCGGAGTAATGAATTGATTCGGACCAGAGTAAACAAACTGTAGGTTTGCAAACGCTCTTACTTTTACCAGAAATGACTATAATAGCAAGAAGCAACCAGTGAGAAAGTGAGTCAGTAATTCAGCCAGAATGTGTCTGTAACTTTTCATACTAAAAAACCGCACAGGTCGTTGTTTCTGTCCTGCAGAAAATGTGCACTCTGAGCTTGTCTCTGGAACAACTTGTTTTGAGCTGTGATCCGGCAGAGTGCACCAAATACACAGTGTGTGGATGTAGTATCACCCTCACTCATTTAGGAGTCAGCACATACCAGCCTCAACCTTTGGCTCAAAGACACACACACAGCAACAGGATCACAAAAACAGACAGCTGAGCTACTGCTCTGATATAACAGGATTACATAACCATGCCGTGCTGATCTTAATCATACGATTTTAACATAATCCAGCCTATTAAACCCATAAAAATAACAGATAGTCAGAATCAGTCCATCTTTGAGCTTTAGTCTTGAAGTTAATCCAACAGCCACGAACCAATCGTCACTGTGCACACACATACACACTGATTCTGGCTGGCTCGCACAAGTGGGGACCCAACAATGACAGACACCAAGCGCTCAGCTGAGGCTGTGGTGGACGGTGATTAACCAGAGCCAGCTGTGACACCCCCCATATATGTCGGTGCGGGGAAAAATCTGGACTGGATCATTCTGGGGGTGAAAATACCAGAAAAAGCTGGGGGGTACTGCTAATCTACTTGGTGTGTCTGGAGAGCCATAGAAATGTATAGAAAAGGACTAAAAAGTGGATTTTCATCAAATGACCCCATATGACCAAAATAAGATGCATGGCAAAGTGGGAAATTTAGTTAGTTTAATAGTATGTGTGCCTGTTGTGGTACTTTATGCTACAGAGGTATTCTCTAGTACTTCTATTTTTAAGTATGTGAAGCAAAACACAGGAGACCAAAATAAACTACAGGACACGAAACCTGCAGTGTGCAAAGTCATAACGGACCTGCCTTTTGCCAGAACTGGTGATGACACCAACTTATCACAGTTAATGTGACAATGATATATGAAGGATTAAGAATGCTACGCACAGCAGCTTTATGAAGCAGGCAGTACAAAATCTGATCGGATCTGACAAAGGTCCTTTAGTACATCTTCAGAATAAATAAATAAATCTGAATTTATGAAAATCTTAATAATACCAGACAAGACATTTCTAAACTCACAAGATTCCCCCTTAAAAATCCAAAAACTGGTGGCTGTAATTTTATCTCATGGGGGCATCGACGTACTGTTCTGTATGCATAAGACACACTCGTTCCATCAGTGCAGCAGATGAAGTTTCTTCTGTGAGATTTCACTGTGTGCAGTGACAGTGGGAGCCACTCATGCAGCTCAGCATCTCACCTTGATATGTGAGCTCTAATGTGTCACCTAACCAAAGGCAAGGTGAGCCAAAAACCACAGCGCTCAGCTCCACTCAATCATGTCTCCTAAAAAAAGGCTAAAACACCAAAAAGGCCCATAACCCAGGGGAGAGCTGGTACCGTAGGGACGGTACAGGCACAGGAAATAATTTATGGAATTCACAGTACAAATATTTTATGTTCCAGTGCGTACAGAGACGTGATTTATACGCGTGATGCATCACAGATCCTCCTCACTCCTGCTCACATGAACAGTTTTACCGTTCATGAAACCACAACATTATTCTTGTCCCCAGCTAGAGGTCTTCATGAGGTTTTATTATTTGCTATTATTTTGCAGAAGAGAAAAAAAACTGTGAACTGCGACGTCTTGGTGCCTTAAATGTGGTATCGTGTCCATAAGAATTTCTTAAAGGGAATTCATAAAGTATTTAAAATTAGAAAAAATTAAAATGTTAGAGTAAGTGTGAAAACAATGCATCCACTGTTGTCAAACAATTTCTTTGGTTTAGTTAGTTGGCTTAAGGTGAGGACTCACCTGACAAAAAGCTAAGGCTCAGATCACTTAGAGTCTACAGGAAATGGTGGTAAAATAAGTTGAAGCAAAAAGAAGCCAGTTAAAAGATCTCTCAGTAATTCTCTCAGTAATTTGTGCCACTAAGGGGCCAAAAACCGATAGCAGGTCACGTGTTTCATGTAGCCTTGAATAGTTCCAGGAAGGTGATGGAGATCACTTGGTAAAAGCCGGATTTAGCTGCAAACACCAACCATTTTACCTCAGAACCAGATCAGTCTGACAAGTAACTCATGAAAACCATTTGCTAGCAGAAGTTAACGAGCTTAACCTCTGAGCTAAATTGC
>OMLM01009511.1:57382-68437 GCA_900302695.1 Helostoma temminkii
AATTGCAGTAAAAGAGAATTTCAGTATATTGCAATAGTAAAATATAATAGAGCTGATTTTAACTTGTTACCTTGAAAACACCATGACTCAACAGTGCAGCCACAAGTAGTTCACAGTGTTTGAAAGTATTTGAAGTCTCTGTCAGAAAACAGTCAATGGAGATGTCGACACTGTTCTTCTAAATACAACCATCCCTGGGTTCAGTTCAATTCAGTTTATTTATGCAGCGTAGCATCACAACAAGAGTCATCTCAAGGCACTTTACAGTGTAAAGTTTAAGACCTAACAGAATTTGATAATAGATCCACGTGGAATTATGTGTAAAATCCAACAAATCCCACTGAGCAGCATGGCCATCTGCCTCGACCGGTTGGAGTGAGTTAAAAGAACAGGCAAAGGTTGTGATGTTATCAGTTGCCGGTGTAAATATGTAAATGTCACACGTGTCTTGCCTTCAGAGCTCTAAAAATATGTCAACCATCAAGTTGAAATCACCTGTTGTGGTTATGTGGTTACTCCAAGTGTCAGCAAAGATAAAGAAGCCTCAAGATGTGGGGACATGTCCCACTGTGAGGTCCAAAACCATTTCAAGTTTGTCATGTTCTGACACTGTAGACACTGTTTTGTCTGAGACTCAGTGTCAGTGATAGTGCTCTTCTTTTGTTGCAGGATTTTATGCCAAAATCTGATTTTGTCACCAACAGTAATCGGGTAAAAGTGTCAAACAGCTTTAATATCTGTTGAAATATTGCTGTTTATGTTTGTCTGTAAACTGTTTTCACAGCAGATATTATCCTGGAGAACCTTCAGCAGTTATTTGAAAAGGTGGAAGTGTAGAGCTCGTGTGGATTTGGACCTGATCTGGAGTAGATTGAGTTCTTACCTTTATTACCTGTGAGCTTTGCTACTTCTAAATCCTCCCCCTCTACCCCGGCTCCCCTCTGTCTGGCCGAGCTATGATTAAGGTTCAAAAGGTGTAGAAGAGGATCCACATAGGCGGACGGGAACAGAGCTGTTGGCGTAGGGGAGAGAGGTGGGTGAGGGCGGGGGGACGCTGAAAATGAGCAGTGATAAATCTTAGTCATTGGAGGTGATGAGAGAGACTGCCTCCTGGCTGGAGAGACAGGGAAAGTGTGAACCGTGGAGCGCCTCTGAGCTTTGTGCCACATCACTGTGTCCTTTACCAAAGACACAACTGATGATTCCTGTAGTTTTACAGATAAAACCACACTTCAGCACTCACAGCTGTATTCAGTGAACGGGATACAGCATCTACAGGCTGATTCTACCCTGCACGTCTTGAATTTTCTTTACTACCACTCTGTCAGCTCATTCACTGGTTTGGCGAATCGTGTTGTTGCGTCTGCCAAAGACAAGTGGACAAACAAGGACGTATCTGCTGAGCTGATGGACGTTAGCATCAGCGAATGTCTGTCACTTCTTGATCGGTCTGTTGGCGTCACAGTGCGTTCGTCTGTTCCCCTGTTGTTCACTTTAATTATTATACGTTCAGTTACCTTTACACAGTGCAGATGCTGTTCATGTCCACAGTCACGCTTCAGTTGTGCATCATCAACAGTACAGTTAAACAATAACGAGGAGAGTTTTAGTGCCGGTGGCCACACTGGAGGAGTCACCGTCCACTTTTATTATAATAATAATATTAAACCCCTATTAATATTAACAATCCACCACTAATGAGGACTGATTTTCAAGCTGTTTTTCTGTAGTTTGTATTTCTGCCTGCAGCTTAGAATAATGCGTGTGCATTGAGGTAAATTAAAATGCATACTGTGGACATTTTACAAAGATAAAACCTTATCGCCGCCCACTAAGCTGAGTGAAACTACAGCTTTACATGAAATCTTTTTACTCTGGTCACTACTCGCGGCTGAGCTACCGAACAAAGATGCTGCTGATGCACTTTTTTTTGCTTCTAAGTTTTGCTTTATCAGAATCCTGCCCTGCTGATACTCTAAGTGAATCACAACAGACGTAACAAATTAATCCTTGACCCATGGCAGCCTGCAAAGTAAGAGGGTTCTGTGTAATGCATGCGAAGCTGAAAGGCTTTTCTTCATAAAGCTTATCCGCTTTCTCCTCTGTGGCACCTTCGGCTGCAAACTGTGAGACTCCACAATCCCAGAGTGGTCGTTCCTACGTGGTCTAAGTAGAAATACACCTTTTCCAACCTGGTGCCAATTCTGGTGCCAGGTCAATTCTTAGTTTCAGACTGGCTAAGACCTGTTTGTGTTGGCACAAAGACCTGTTGTGGGCAGCATGTAGCTCAGTTGGTAGAGCAGTCGTCTTCCAACCCCAGGGTTGTGGGTTCGATTCCAGTTCCTGCTGGCTACATGCTGAGGTGTCCTTGGGCAAGACACCGATACCCATAGTAGTCCCACACTTGTAAGTCGCTTTGGATAAAAGTGTCTGCGGACCAGAAATGTGTTGGGGCCTGGGGGCTGGACCACCGTGACCGTGTGTCATTTAGTAGATTAGTTTAACTGCAGTGTGACTGATAAGATAGCTATTGATAATTAGCTCACCAACCACTAACGCTAACAAAGGTTAACATTAAAAGCCAGTGTTTAGTTTTAACAAATGTATCGAACATTATCGCTGTACATAGCGATATAACATAGCGATTACAACAAACAGAGATCATGTGTCGGACCAGGCCAAGAGTTTCTGGATGGTAGTTTAGCCTTGCAACGTCAGGAACAGAGACATATTTGTTGTTGCACCTAACATTAGTGGATTGTTTTGTGTGCGGACCATGATTCACTGTGGGGGCTCCGCCCACAGGATGATCACATTTTGGTGGTGACCTTTGGGGAATTTCTTCAAATTTGGCACAAACATCTACTTGAACTGGAGCATGAATGGATTAGATTTAGGTGATAAAAGGTATCTGTGAAGGAGGGAATTAAAAAAAAAACAACAATTTTATCAGGTTAAATGTCAGGATTGTGTCTTTTTCTTCTTTTGATTCTTGTTGTGCAATTTAGTTGAAAGTATAATAAACATATACATTGTTCCAACTGGTTTGACTGCAGTGTTTATGTTAACTTTTGGATTAACTAACGTGTCCCAGGCTCAGCTGACAGAAGTTTATATAAAATCTAATCTACTTTCCTTTGATCACACAGATTATTAAAGACGTTTCTGTCTTGTGTTTTTTGCAGACCCAGCTGAATATCCTTCTGGACAAGCTTCGCAGCACGGTCAGTGTTCCTCCTCTTCCTCCTCCTCCTCCTCACAGCTCCTTCTAATCACTCTCTTTCTCATTTCCCATGCTGTTGTCTCTTTTCCGTCTTCATCTTATCCCTGTTTCTCGCCTTCAGGGCTCCAGTTTTGTTCGCTGCATTAAGCCAAACCTGAAGATGGTCAGCCACCAGTTTGAAGGAGCTCAGATTCTCTCCCAGCTGCAGTGCTCTGGTCAGTATTTTCTGTGGACTGTGGTCAAGAAAGAAGAGACATTTCTTTTTCTGTCTTGATCTTTTAACCGGTATAGTCCTAACATCACGTTGTGTTTAACCACTCTTAGCTTCTGTCGCTCAATCTCTCATTAATGGTTTCTTTAATTAGGCTAATAAAGACAACAATGATAAACCACAGTTCGTTAGCACTTTACCATAAACCACTTGCTGCTGGTTCGGTTTAGTAACATAGCAACACTCAATCAATATGTTAATTGTGAACATATAATCATGATGTTGACAGAAAGCATAATCTGGTTGCAATTACATACAACAATAACATAAAGATAACAACAAAATGCATCACATCAAGTTTTGTCCTTCACAACCTGTTAACAACAAAAAAATATGAAAATCATTTGTTTTGTTTTTTTGTAACTAAAACAAACAGAACCTACTGTTCACTCAGGACCAAACTAAACCATTTAATGTGTCCAAAGAAAAGTGGTCTTGTCTCTGCAGAGGTGCTTTGTCCTGTTCATTTTCTGTCCATAGTCTCAGCTGCAATCTGAATAAACTGCATTTTTCAGTTCAATGCACAAAAATGTGCATATTTGAAACACAAGACAGTCGCAGATTATAGCGGGATTATTTGTGGTGACGCACCTGTACTTGGTATTACTGCAGGTGGTATCAGAATTCAGAATCAACTTCATTTGGCCGAGCATGCAGCACATGCAAGGAATTTGTTTTGGCAGATGTTGACACTCTAAATTTACAGTAAATTCAAGTGTAAAATAAATAAATACAACTTTACAAATTACAGTGTATTAACAATTTACAAAAGTGCATTAATGTATCCTATGCAAAGGATACATATACTAAGATAAGATGTTTATCCTCAGACACATTTTAAGGCACTATTTTATTAATACATTTTAACACTCAGAACTTGATTTCTCTCACCTTTCTTTGTCTTTTCGTTCGTTGTATTAAAGGCATCTGTTGTCGGTGCAACCTGTTGATCCCGTTTAAAATACAAAAACCGCGACAAGGGTTCTTCAAATAAAGCTGTGAATAAACAAACTGTCAAGAATCCTCCTTAATAAACAGAACGATAAAGAACCAAGGACAAACAGGAGCAGAACATATCAGCACTGACTCATGGTGTAAAGCATCTTGTTTCTGCAGCAAAGTTCACCTCTGTAATTTAAAGAAAAAGGTGCAGTAATGAGTTTAAAGTTCAGAATTTAAGCAGCTGAACACCCAAAGTTCAGTTAGTTACATTCTCAACTCAGGATCCACTTACTCACTTGTTCTGGAGCTTTTGTGTGTATCACACAATCATCACCATGTTGAGTTTGCTCAGTTGACACTGTTTGTGGATGTGCTGCTGAAGCTAATAGCTATGAAGCCTAATGACTTGTAATGGGCAAGACTTAATTTTAGCAACCCAGAAATCTGTCTAGAAATCTAGAAACAGTTCAAGTCTTGTCCAATGCTTCATAAATTTTCTAGAGAATGTGTAAAACATTAGTTATTGCAGCTTTAAACAATAATCAATGTGAATTGTTTACTGCTGATTTAGGTCTAGGCCATATTATGCCATCATCGTTCCATATGTTAACATCTTGACTTAAACTAGGTGAACCTACAGAAACTGTAGAACCATCCTTTGTTCTGATCCTCCTTTGTGTCTTTGACACCAATTTCTTAAACTTTTTCTATTCTACAAACCAGAAAGCCAGTGACACTGCCCTCGCTCCCCATCAGGCATAGAGGAAAACAAAGTATGAGTTTGAGTTTAATATCCTCGGAGATTCTGATTTCGCTTTTGTCCACAAACTCAACGATGCCCTGCTCAGATACTACACCGCTTCAAGCTCTTTATCACTTTTATTGGACCGGGAATTGAAATGTTGTTGCTTTGGGATAGACAAGAGAGGCTTCTGTGTGCCGACATGATGTGGTTAGGTCCACAATGAGACGCTCTGCGGTGGCTGGAAATAAGATGTAGATTTAATCGCACCCTGAGACAGGTCTGGATCCTCTGACCAAAGTGGCCTTGAGCTTGTTCTTCAGAGCACATAGACTTTGAGGGCTTAAGTAAATCAGTGACATATTGAAGCTGTGTAATACCTTCTACGTTAGAAGAACTCAATAACCAGTGAGGGATTTTACACGGAGCCAGTGAAGGGAGACTAAAACAGAGATAAAGGCTCAGCTGACTTGTATGAGTTGTATAAGTTGAATTCTGTGTTTCTAGCAGAAGTGTTTGAGTTACAAGGTCAACTGTTGCTTCTGGAAATCACCTTTATGTAAATATGGATGACAAAATCTCAATTTAGAATCATTTCAGTTGAGTTCAGTTTATTTACACAGCGCCAAATCACACAAACAGTAATTTCAAGCTACTTCATGATGTAAGGTTAAAAATATTACAGAATTTAACAACTATATATTATTAACAACTATATATTCTATAGACAACACAACTAACCCCACTGAGCAGCACTAGGTGACTGGAGAGGAAAAACTCCCTTTAACCTCCAGCAGAACCACACTTTAAATACTCATTTGGGAATTTAGCTAATTGTTGCTGACTTTAACCGTCTTTAACTTAAAATGATGAGTTGAATGAATTAATTATTTGAAGTTCACCCAATTTAAAGTTAATAAGAAAACCTTCATTTAAACTTCCCAGTTCTAAAAATGTTCTTAGAGTCATGGTGGGAATTTGCTGTGTGTCTTTAACCCTCTGAGGTCGATGGACGCGCTGGCACATCCAAATCACTGTAACGTGGTGACCAGATGAAGCCCAGTCTAGCTGAGCTTTCAACTTGTGTCAGAATGCAGACTTGTGTTGTTTATGTTGTTGATAGGCCAAGTAAAATAAGTAAGCAATGAGTAAGTGAGCAAAATAGATGCATCTGGCGATGCATTTCCCCTAAAATGTTCGTCATTTAATCCTGCAGTAAAATGTAAAAAGACGAGCGAATCTGCAGAGAGCACTGTACACAGTGACGGTACTAGCAAGCACAGCAACATACAACAACAGATCTTGTGTGTTTTTGACGTCCATTTAGTCAAAATGAAAAAAATAACTATACTGTCACACAGGTGAAAAATGATACCAAACAGTTATCAGCACAGTAAACAGTTTTTTAAGGTGAAATATTCAAAAACAGCCACCTGTACCGTAGACCCCAGAGGGTTAACACATATGCACCTTACGTTGTGGTTTATTTTTACACCCTCATATACTTAAAATGTATTAAAATTGCCAGGAGCAGCTACATGTGAGTGTTATGTCCTGACCTTGGTACATACTGGCTCCACCAGAACCATTCATCATGTTGGCTGCAGAACTACAGTTCATGGTGTGACAGAAAAACTCAAGAACACTCGAAGGGCTTCAGCTCTGCGGTAGCATATTGACGGTTACTAAACCTGCTGCGAGGATGACTCATTTACACTGAATGCCAATTAGCAACATGTGTCTGCAATGAAACAGTCTGAAAATGATCCTTTTGCTATTGGTTTTCACAGCAAAGTGAGATGACTAACAATGCTTCAGAGAGGCCAAATCATCTGTGTTTACAGAGGGTCGAAGGGGAACGGTTGGGAAAGTCAACACCGACACACTGCACCGACAAAAAGGGAACAGAGTTGAATGCACTAGTAAAATGCACAGAGCTGACAAATGATGCTAATTAGCCAGATGTGACTCAGCTTGCTGCTTTGATTTAGTTATTTCAGAGTGATTGTACAAGGTTCGTTACTGGATCTTCAGTGTTTAAAATCACTTTCAGTTGTGTTTTCAGACACAACAACATCATGGCTTGTTGTTTCTCAACAACTGCTTAGTAGATTAGCATGAAATGTTTTCCCCTCAGGATGGAAAAAGCTTTTTACTTATTCTGAAGCACCACCATCAATTTGGCTTCTTTGATTTTGTGTGAAATAACGTTTATATGAATTACAACGGATTTGGCACAGATATCCACCGTTGAGGAAATACCTCAACATTTATTAGATGTATAGAATACAATTAGTACTATCAGTAGCTGTAGTCAAATGTTTTTAGTCCTGTTTTAGACTTTTGTAGCACCACCAACAGCGTGACGGTTTTGGCTCATTTCTGTTTATTTATATACCGACAATTCACAACAAAAGCCACCTCAGGGTTCTTCACAGAAAGACATTACTGAATATAACAGTTCAACTTTATAGAATCCCTCTGAGCAGCACTACTAGACAGTGGAGAGGAAAAACTCGCTTTAACATAAGAAACCTCCAGTAGAACCAGGCCCAGGTTGGGTGGCCATCTGCCTCGACCATTTGGAGGGAGTGGAAAGGGAGAGCAAAAAGAACAACAGGCAAACAACAAGCAGCAGACATGACACTGGTTGGGCCAGGGACCAGTATATAAAGTATTGTGATGTTGCATGACAGTCATGTTCGCCTCTGGATGACTAACTTAGGTGATTAAAAGTTGTATAATTTTATAAAGTTGTTAGAAGTTAAGTTTCATCATGAGGTTGGATTTTTAATTCGGCCATACTTTGGTTCATGACTAAATTACAGTGACCTTTCCAACAGCCTCAGCTGTAGTTTTATTCAGTGCTAATTAGCAAATGTCAGCTTGCTGTCCTGCTACACTAAGATGGAGCCCATGGTGAAAACGCAGCTAATCATTAGCACGTTAGCCTAATTATCGTGAAACTCTTAGCATTCTGACTCTAACATTTACCTTAAAGTGGCAGTGTTGGCTTACTGCACCACCACACAGAGCGGTAAAACCGTAGACAATTATTCTGCGATTTCTGGTTTGAACTAATCTGACGTTAGATGCTAGTTTTTAGCACTCGACGGTTTCTGATGCTCTACTCTGTGTGCACAGGAAACAGGGCACTGTACTTCATGTTTGGCAGCTGAAGGAACTTGAACTTGAACGTTTTTACCTCTCTCCACTTCTGTAGGCATGGTGTCGGTGCTGGACCTGATGCAGGGCGGCTTCCCGTCCAGAGCTCCCTTCCACGAACTCTACAACATGTACCAGAAGTACATGCCTGCCAAACTCACCCGCCTCGACCCGCGCCTCTTCTGCAAGGCACGTCATCCATCTTTGCGCCAGCCCTGATTCTTACGGTTTCAATACAATTACATCTTAATGTTTACCAATCTTTGTGTTTCAGGCTTTATTCAAAGCTCTGGGACTGAATGAGAATGACTACAAGTTCGGTCTGACCAAAGTGTTTTTCCGTCCCGGGAAGGTGAGACCTTTTTAAAACCTGCTCCTTCCCTCCCCTCCCTCCATCTAATACAGGTATTGTTCCACAGTAGGTAGACGGTAGATTCAGAGGGAAAGCACATTAGTCATTTTGGCTGCTGAGGTGAGGTGAGATGAGGTTTTAGAACAAGCCAGAACCAACAGATGGGTTTTTATTTCTCCACAGGATGAATAATTCATCACACCAGGATTGGACATGTGGTTTCCAAGGGGGGTTTATGAAAGTGCATGCGTACACACTGCAGGACAAATTGTACCTCTGACACTGTAGATTTAGCTCAGAAGAATAAATAAATACTTAGGTGCTTTTATTACCCTTCATGTTTGGAGGTGTCGGGGACGTGATGTTTGCTCTGGAGGCGAAGATAAGACCTAGGTTCACATGGTACTTGTAAATAACTGTTTTATGCTGCGAGGAGCCAACAATGATTGTTTCCAGCGTTGGCAAACTTCAGATGGTGTAAAAGTATGTTTTAGGCTTTAGCTAACGTGTCAGTCGTGGTTTTCATGAAAAGCTACAGTCCTGGTGATCCTTTTCGGATGAATAAAACATTAGCCCAGGCTGCTCTGAGGAGAAGCTGTGGACCTCCAAAACTTGAGGGGCAGCTGCCCGACAGCATTGCACTCAGAAGGTTTTTGGTACTAATCAAATGTGAAAATCTGTCAAAATAAAAGACAAATGTGAATTCAGCAGCAGCTCGCTCTCAAGGTTTTGTAAGTCAAAGGTTTCCAAAGGGCACAGACACAACGCAGCCATAAATCGGTAGCACTGCCACAGCAGAATTTTAAATCAGATAAAGCAAGTGTTAGAAAGAATTCAGCAGCACTGGATTTGTTACATAAAATGTCTGGATGAAGAAGAGAATTCACTGGAGCTGAAATGAATTTATGTCTTTATGCTTCTGTAGTAAAATATAGCAGTTTTCCCAGACTATGAAATGAATCCACAGTGTTTTACTTTGATAGAGGTTCAATATGACAAGTTACATCTTTAACCTGCTCTTCTGCTGTTATGAGTAATATGTGTATCATTGCTTTATGTCTACTGTATGTAGGATAGTTTTACATGAAATTCTATTTAATTATCTGGTTATCAAAAACTAATGTTCCAGATGGGCTTTTATAAAGTATCTTCCATAAAACTTGGCAACAAGAAATAAAAACAAGTATTTTATTTCATTAAACCTAAGAAATTAACTTTGAAAAACAGGCTGGTGTTTTATTAAAGGATAAGGTTATTAAACATCCAAGTTAAAAACAGAACCATATGTCATGTGGTCCTTGTATTTGTATGGACAAGGTTAAAACAGGACCAATTAACAGGAACAGTGTCAAGGACACTGAAACAAACAGTGCGTGAAATGAGTGTGCAGTTTACTCGTCTGGCTGCAGTTGATGTCTGTGCAGTCCAGTAAACATCAACAGATACTTCTACAATCGCTAGATTAAAGGCCCTGTGACTAGTTAGAGTCCTGTTTAAAAACTGCTCACAAATATATGATTTCATTTTTAGAAGTTAGACAGTAATAAACATGTTAAATACACCATACATGTCTTTTATAGTACTGAACTAGAAAAGAAGATTCGTTTAGTGTTTTACATGATTGAAGACAACCAGGTACAGTTTAGGATGTCAAATCACAGCTCTGACGTGTGTCGCTTACCTCTGTCCAGTTCGCAGAGTTTGACCAGATCATGAAGTCGGATCCGGACCACTTGGCTGAGCTGGTGAAGAAAGTCAACAAGTGGCTCATCCACAGCCGCTGGAAGAAGGTCCAGTGGTGTGCTCTGTCCGTCATCAAACGTAAGCAGCGTCACTTCTGCTCTGTGTGTTATCAGAAAACATCTCCAGGAAACCAGAAGTGGGGGTTGAGAAGTGGGGACACTTCTCAACCAACCGATCAAGGCAGATGGCCGCCCACCCTGAGCCTGGTTCAGCTAAATTCAAATTCAAAAATTCAAATTCAAATTTTATTTGTCACACACACAGTCATACACAGTACAATGTGCAGTGAAATGCTTAGGCGACCGCCCGTGACCTTAAACAAAGAAAGAAAGAATATCTATATGAGAAATAAATATTAAAAAACAAAAGTAGATTTGAGAAATATATATATATACATATAAGTAAATTAACTAAGAAAGAATAAATTTAACTAAGAAAGAGTAAAAATAAAAATATCTGTATCAATTTACAAATTACAAAATACAAAATATACACTCTAAGAAGATATAGAAAAATATAAGAAAAATAGAAAAAACCTAGCTGTACAACATAAACGGAATGTCCAGGGGAGTGCAAATATGCTGTAAAGTGACATATGTGACATATTAAAGTGACTT
>OMLM01009513.1:0-11049 GCA_900302695.1 Helostoma temminkii
AATCATCATGACACGTTCACGACCCTTCTAATAAGACAGGGGCCACAGAGCACCCCCTCAAACATCCCATCCCACCCCAGCCCCACTCCCTCTTTGTCTCTCAGCTAGTCCCAAGGGACGAGAGAGGGTGGTGGGGGAGATCGGGCTCGAGCTGGGCATAGAGAAGGGGGTGTGTGTGTGTGTGAAGTTAGACCCCTCATTCAGAAACCCTCCCCTGGGACAACGGCAGGCACAAGACTCCTATTAGGACTGAGCACAGTAGCCCCCCAGGAGCAACAAAAGACACCTCCTCATGCTCCCTGTTCTAGCTCAGTGAACACTCACACATGTATACATGCAACCGCACGAAAACACGTAACAGGCACCAGCTCCAAACTCACTGACATCAGCAAACAGACTGAAAGCGCATTGTTTTTTGTGTTTAGGGTTTTATAGGTTTGTATTATGAGGGGAACGTCTGCAGGACTTCTCCAGCAGGACAGGGACAGAGGATGAAAAGAGCGTGCAGTGAACTGCAATAAGGTGGACAGCTGGACAGCAGGAAACATGCTGGGGTCTCACTGCTTGTGTGAGTTTGTGTGCATCCACACACTCATGCAAGATGTTAATGTCTGAAGACAATGCCCTGCTCTCTTTCCAAAAATAAAAACCCTAAAACTTATTCCTTACAAGTTGTTGTCTAACTATGACAAAGCAGAAAGTTGATTTTGACAGATTTGCTCCCACTAATGACTTTACCCTATAAGTACATATAACTTATCTAAATTCAGTGATGCTGTTGGGTTTTTTTTTGGTTAGTGTTGTTTGCATCACTGTAATGTAGAAATGAATGAATTTTTTTTAACCAGGAACTTTTAATCAATTCTCAGAAAAATGTCCCTTTAGATAATGTCCCTTTATTTACACATATATTCTGCACTTTCTGGGCTGTTTCATTGGTTAACATAGTTTCAAACACACATTTACATTCTTTATTGTTACATTGCATTAAACAAGTATATGTTTTAAATTTATATGATTAAATTTAGATGACTTCTTGACCAGCAGTGCAACCCATGGACCTCCATGGATTGCACTCAGTGTCAAGAAGACATACAGAAGTCACTGTACAATGTACCAGTGTTAACAAGGAAATCTGTAAAACTGAGCATGACAGTAATCATGTTGACTTTATCCTCAGTTTGGGTCTTTTACTACTTCCTGAATAACTCTGGGTCTATGTAATAAGTGCAGACAATCCAACATGAAACATCTGTATGCTGCATAATGACGACAGAGTACACACCACATCATGTGTCAGATAACATCATCACAAAAAAGACGCATTACGGTTACATGACTGCTGATTTTCTGTTTGGTCTAGTTTGTGCAGAGTCATACAGTGATGATTATGCTTCTGCGTTCTGGAGATCATTTCTACAACTCTTCCCGCCCATGTGTATAAGCCACGTTATCACATGCTATACGTTTTGTAGGACAAATGAAATCACCTGGTCACTGATCAAAAATACCAATGTTACTTTTAAAGAGTTTTACATTTATAGGTCAAACCAGTACATCTGTTGCTCAGAACAATTGTGTGGGTCCTTGTCAACAGTGCACAACCAAGCTGGAGGTACTACTCCCATGCCACTAATGTTCTTGACTTTGTACATGACATAAACTAGTGAAAACACCAGTAAATTATCTCTTGGACTCAGCAACCAATGTGTCAATAAGATAATTATTAGTGGAGTCAAATACAGTGAATACAAACAAATCCTTTTAGTTCTCTTCAAGTGCAAACTAAACATAGAGAGGCATCATTTAATAATGATGCTCAGTGTCACTGGAACCAAAACAAGATGATTTCCATGTTTCTGCGATTCTCTATTTCTTTTATCTCTTGTGTATAAATTGTGTTTCTGCATTTGAAATCTGCTTTGTGGCAAAATCATCTAATCCAGCAAAAGAAATGTAAACATGAATGTCATTATAGAAAAGTGGAGGGAGTCATCATTACTTTTTACATTACACATACACACATACATTACAATTACATACACACACTGTGTGTCCTGAATTTTCGGGCCTTAGCCAAGAGTTTTGAATAAAGATAGCATGATCAGATCTTTCCGACCTTCTAGAAAGCATTTTCTTCTCTACCATTTCTTCAACATTTTTGTGCTATGCTTTCCCTTTACGAGCTTCTTTTATTATGTAATTCATACTCAGGGTACAGCAGGCAGAAATACAACCACAGGTGATAAATACAGCGAGAAGCTGTTCTCGTTTCCGCAGAGAAGAGGCTAATTAAATTTTCATGTAGATAATCACAGGCAATCCACTGTTAATTGTGCTTCTTTCCAACACAGTTATGCCCTCATGGGATGGAACATTATGCCCATGCAGCATTTCCTTTGCTTAAATGGCTCTTAGATTTAATGGGCTCCTCCATAAACTGATCCTCAGCAGCTCCTCACACGACCACACAGAGCCTGAATGCATCCATCAACAAATGATCTCCATTTTATCTCCTCACTCCCCTCCTCCTCCTCCTACTCATGTTCCTACACAGATCTTAATTACTGGTGTGAAGTAATTATTTCCTTTATTAGTGAAACATAACATCTGTTTCAGGTCTTTTTAATTGTACCTATAAAACCCTTTCATGATTTCTGTCCCTTTAGGATAGGACTGGGCTGCTTGTTGCTCCCTATGGACTCACTCCCTTCTTCCCTCCACCCCCTTCATGCCTGCAGCATGAGCCTCGATGCATCTCACTCGATCACACTCTTTAAAGAAGCAATGAGGTCTTCAGCCATGGATACACATATAAGGAGAAAAGGCAAAAAAAGCACAGGCATTATTGCATTGTCATTAATGCAAGCTTCCATTCATCTTGGTGTTGTATTTCTGGTAAAACATGAATTGAATTCCAAGGCAACTTATTCCCAAGTGCCAAGAGAGAAAGGTCGGCTGCAGGGACTGGTACATGGGTGCGTGGGAATAGGGGAAGGAGTGAGATTCCTGAGGTCCTGGGGAAATTTTGTCCTTGTATTAATAGACTTTGGTCCCTTTGAAATTTTATTAGCCATAAAGTTGACAGTATGTTGAGCAATTTCTACAGTCCCACAGACCTCTCTTTCTTAACTTTGTACTCCTTTTTCAACAAACTGGTTGTGCCTTGTGTCAATGAATTGTCAACAGTTCAACACAAAAGTTTATCTTCCCTCAACTGATGCCAGCAGCTACACACAGAACAGGTGTCATCGTCAAAGTGAGACCTCTGTGGAATAAATAAATCTATAAAAACCTCACATAGTCATCAACTTCCAGCAAACACTGGCTAGTGGGTTGAAGACAGTCCAACTTCTGCTGCCCTGTCCTTTTAGCACTCTCCCTCTTAATTTTTATGGTTCCTGCACCTTCAGGAAATGACCCTTTTATAGGGTCAACACTATAAAAGACTTGTTTTTTTTGTGGGAGTGGTTAGTAGATGAGTGTGTGTGTGTATGTGTGTGTGTGTGTGTGTGTGTGTGTGTGTGTGTGTGTGTGTGTGTGTGTGTGTGTGGTGGGGGATAAGTGTTCAAGTTACTACCGGTTCATCTTTGCTGCCAAAGAAAGAGACCCGATGAGGTTAATAGTCTCCTCTTCCAATATATCACATAGCTGTGAACCCTGTGACCCTTTTTGTCAATAGGACAACTTTTGTGTGTGTGTGAGCATCCTTGTGTGTCCACACAAGTGTGCACATGTGAAAATTAGTACATTTTTTTCCTTTACATGTTTCCTTTCTATGCAGATTCATTGTTCACAGTTCACTGCAACATATCATGGATGTTCATTTAAGAGTTGTGTACTGTAAGCTGCTTGAACCGAATGACCCTCATCTTAACAGGATTACATAATAATATCAGTAGAACGTGTAGTGTGTTATCCTACACACAGTCATGGTGGACAAGACAAAATATAGGACTAAAAGAGTTTAACAAAGTGAGAGGTTCCAAGAAAAGAAGATTTTCAAATATGTAAACTTCTGTCTCTATTAAAGATAATTCCTCACTGATCACTGATGTCCCACAGCTTAGAGACCCCGATGTGTCAGTTTGCCAGAATGAAATTTAAACATGAAATAAAGGCTAAGAGGGAGGGTAAGCCACTGCTGCTCTCTGCTGGATTTTCTAGTCCCAGGCAATCTCAAAATTACTGTCATGGTACGCGATAAAAGTTTACCCAAAAAGAAACCTGATCAACAACACAATAACGCCTTCTGTTTCTTGCAGCAAATGGTTAAAAAAATTACAATTACTCTAAAGAAGTCTCATTTTTCCTTAAATGCTATTCCTGATGTGCTCTAGCAAAATAATATTAAGTATTCTCAGTTGTTTGTTAGATGTCAAATATCGTGTGGTTAGTCAGCATCAATATCTACACAGAGAAAAAGAAAACAGAAAGGAGGAGAAGGTCAGTGATGGCAGAGGAAGGTCTGGTCTAAATGTCTTGGACAGGTGACAAATGGGAGACTAGTGGAGTCAAAGCCTTGCCCCACCTCAAGCAAAATAAGGGAAGCTCCAAAATACACACTTTGTATGCGAACTCATGACAACCACACACATAAATCAACACATAGAAACTCATCCATATTCCATACTCAGCTCATATTTTAATGCAAATTAGAGCTGTAAGAATCAACGCTCATTCTCAGTGCTGCACTAGAAAATTACCCTGATAAGATGAACACAGTCTGAGTCACTTTTTATGCATGAACAGTGAAGGGAGCAGTTACCTACACAACACACTATATGGAGGGAGATGTTTTGCCGCACTGTGATATAAATAGCTGTACATTTCCATGAAATTTCATAGTAATTAGAGACCATGAAGCATGGACCCTCTCCACCCCTACTGTGGCACCCACGTACCTTGAATGAATACTAAGAAGCAACTCTGGCACAGGTCCTGTTCAGTATGTACTGTGTGAACCCACATGGCCCATCAAAGGCAGTGTGCACAACCATGAAAGGGTGACTGGGTTCGAGGTGCGTAGGGAATAGTGTTTGAAGTCCTCCCTCTATCAGAGAGACAGAAAAAGGCACTTTTAATCCTGTGGGATCACTAAGGCGCCAAAGGCAAAAGAGATGCACTCACTCTCCAAACTCTTCCATACTGGAGAAAAGAAGAGGAAGCAGAGAAGGGAGGAAAGTGGGGGAAGAGGGAGGAGGTAGTTATGGAGAGGTGGAAGAAGCAGATGATAAAAACTGCAGCTGACATCAAGAGATGAGGCAAATAGAACAGTGAGGAAGTGCTGTCACATGACAGATTAGCAGTGATGTCAGTCATTAGCCTCTCTGGTTGGCATGAGGCTGTTAGCAATATGCAATCAGCCAGCATCATGCATAATGCCTGGTTTTTGGCTTGAGAAGGTGAAGCGAATCACATTGCTTGGTGTTTGTGTGTGTGTGTGTGTGTGCATGGGCATTTCTTTATTCCCTTACATGGATAATTTGTGTTAAAATACTATTTTTGTGTGGACATTTTGGTCTTGTGAGGACATTTTAGGTGGTCAAAATGAGTTTAAAGAGCATTTAATGGGTGAAGACTGATTTTTAGGATTAGCGTTAGAATCAGGTTTTGGTTAGGGTTAGGATGAAGTTTAGAGTATGGATGATAGGGTTAGGGTAAAGAGCTAGACAATATATTATGTATGTGAGTGTCCTCACAACTACAGTGAGACAAACGTGTGTACAGAGAATGGGAAGAATAAAAAATATAGTTTGAGGATTTTATGATTTACAGCACAGATGAGTGTTTTACGATACAGTGTTCCGTCTTGTATTCACAGGTTGGGAAGGAATGCTCTAATTCAGCACATGAGATAAATAGCAAGTTACTGTCAGCTGTAGATAAATACATGAACAACTAAGAGTCTGACTATTGTGTCCTGAAAATACACATCCACATAAAGCACTTGAAGCAGCTGAGAGGTGACACTTCAGATCATCTGTGAGTCACCTGTAAGAAATAAGACAGCAGCTTAAGGATGAACTGGACAGCATCACTCACACCAGTGAAGAGCAACGATTCTTAAAGAAAACATGTTTTAGCTCTTACATATGGTTGTAACCATGTTTGGAAGAAATTATAAACTATAACTTAGCTGAAAGCCTGTTAGAATAAAATATATAATTAACCTTAACACGTTTTTCTGCAATGAACAGGCAGGTGGGCTGTCAGAGGCGAAGAAGGAAAAGTGTCAGCATTTTTAATCTATGATTACATTATTCATGATTATTAAAAACGACATAGATAGATAGATAGATAGATAGATAGATAGATAGATAGATAGATAGATTTGTGTTTTATCCGCCTTGTGCAGAATATATTACGTGTGTAAATGTTGTTGAACCCCGCGATTCGCAAGGAAAAGGTCACACACTCCCCTCGACCCTAAGTGATTCTCTGTCTTTGTGTACTCATGGTGAAAAAAAAAAAAAAAAACCGAGCTGCGCCTATAAACTTCGCATTTAAAAGGCAAGTGCGGCCAAGGGGGGCCGCCGCATGAGGGGAACAATAGCAGCTTTTTGGACACACTTTTTCTCACTGCGATGAACAGCAGGGAAACCGGTAGAGCCTCCTATAAAAGACCGATAGAGCACAGCTGCCAGGGTTCAACAGTAATTTTATAAAATGTCTCCAAGCGGCCTGCCTGTGGTTTAGCTGTGGATTTATGGGAAACTATAAGAGGGCGAGCAAATTGTTAGGGGGCAATAATCACACGGTCTCACGACGTGATCATAACTCCAGAGTGTAGGGCTTTTATGCAAAACAAGACATAAAGGATAAAGTGATGCAAATGCTGCATTATCATCAATAACACACTTGACATTCAAACGCATCTGTCATGCGTTTACTCTCTGTCAAACACAAAAACTATAGGAAAGAGGGAAAGTCTGAACACGGCAGCAGGAGGTGGACTGATATTAGGATCCCTGCTCCAACATAACTTAGTTCTCCATCATCATTATCACGGTTTTTATCCAGAAAACAAAAGTTCAGCGGTGCATGTTGGAGTGTGTTTCAGGGCGCCGAGGCTCTTTATAATGCTGATTATTGATTTATTAGACCCACATGTAATCCCTGTTTTGACAGCCGTGGCCAACAGCTGACCAGAGCCTTTTGTCTAATTTTATCAGTTCACTTCAGACACACAGGGTGGACCCCCAATCTCAATCTCAAAAAGTAGGTTAGGTCACTGACTAGAATGAGCCCCAGCGGCTCCCCTGTCCACGCAGCAGGACTGGGTCACTTGAACCTCTCCGCTCCACAATTACGCACATTGCGTACTTGGAGACAACAATTGTTAGGTTGTAAACTATTACTCACGCTCAGAGGCCATGGTAATCACGGACTCTGTGGTGGCGTGGTACTCATCCTCCTCCATAAACTCATCCTGGGACGACGCGTCTCCCTGGAAGTCGTGATGGTCCAGAAGCTGTTGGAGCGGAGGCGCCTTGGGCAGCAGCTGATTGACCACCTCTCGGCTGATGTTTGGCGCCTGTTTCAAGCGCAGTTTGCTCAGGATCTGGGACTTGATGGTCTCCAGCCTCAGCACTTTGCTCTGTTCTCTCCA
Organism: Helostoma temminkii; assembly: GCA_900302695.1. Taxonomy (NCBI): domain Eukaryota; kingdom Metazoa; phylum Chordata; class Actinopteri; order Anabantiformes; family Helostomatidae; genus Helostoma; species Helostoma temminkii. The sequence goes on from OMLM01009513.1 coordinate 7,613, forward strand.
CACACAGGCGGAGCACTCGTGCGCACCAGCGTCCTCGTCCAGCAGAGACAGACCGGCATCCGTGGGCGTCTCGCTGGCCGGAGGAAGCAGCAGATTGGGCTCATCGCTCCCCGACTGTCCCAGGGAGATGAGCACCATCAAGCACAGTAAGAAGTTGTACCTCTGCATGACGATGCGAGGGCACCAAGAAATTCAACTTGTTTGTCTCTTTACTCCTGTTATCCCGGTATATCCCCTCTCTCAGATGTGCGCCGCTGCTCGCCTTATCCTACGAAAGGCAGGGAATCACTGACATGCATCTGATCCGGTACGATCCCCTCAAAGTTGAGTTTATGCAAAAAAGGAGCTTTTGTAGTGAATAGAAAAAGAAGTGCGTCCCAGTGCGCCTCTGTACAGGCCGCTTTGATTGAAAGTTAATAAATTATCTGTCTGATGAATACATAGCCTGCTCACATGTACTATAGCCTAAAGGTTGTTTTGGTGATCCTCTGTACAATGTAGTCCAAAGAGGTGCGTGAATGTTCAGAAGTGTCACTGAAAAATGTGCATCTGCGACCAAAAAGGGGCTCTTTATATATCTCTGCTGCCCGGTGTCGTAATCCGTCTCCATTGGCTAAGATTGCAACAAAAGGCTTTTAGGTCTGTCACCAAGTCAAGAGGGACAGAGCGAAGGGAGGGAGCATGCACTGTCATGAGAGTATAAATGTTTTTACAGTGCGCAAACAATGTCTCACATTAGAGATATTGTTCAATTAAGTTATCATGATGGTGGCATAACGCTGCTTAAACTGTGTTGAGAGTGGAAATTAAAAAAATTAAAAAAAAATCCGCTTGGACTCTTGTTTCTCCAAATGTTCTCACAAATCACACGCGTCTTAATATTTATGCATTTTAACATAACAATCGCTGAGCACGGATTCTCACACAGGCCTGCCAGATGATCAGATGCACATTATTCATTTAGACTGAACAGAACCTTACAGTCTCAAATGGACCAAGAAAGTCATTATTGTTTATTTTAAGGTTTTAATAATGGCATTTAGACAGTATGATAATGACCTTAAATTATATATCGCAACACTTTTCATTCAGACCCGATTAAAAATGAATGTATACTAATTTATGAAACTGGTTATAAATCTGGTTAAAGTGGCAAATGCATTTCTAAGTCTTCTCCATTAATCATTAGGGAGTTTTAAATTTCATGAGCCACAAATTTCATCCCACACACGCAATCTAATCGCTAGTTGTCCAACTATAAACCACGGCGAGATACAGTTTTCACATGTTTGATAAAAGTTGTGGTAATTATTAAATAGAGTTCTGTAACTGCACTTCTTCTGCCTTCAGTCACAGTGGCATTACTGACCCTCTGGTGTCATCTGCTGGTGGAAAAATTCAGTTGTAGTTGGATCATGTTTGGGTCATTTTTCCTGTGAGCTGCAGCTTTCCCTCCGTCTTGTGGCGCGATGAGGTATTTCAGGGCTTTTTGTTTAGTCGTCAGAATTTAGTGTAATTGTGCGTTTTTTTCTGAGCATCTTCTTAATTTTTCCAGAATACAGAGGGGATACGTAACTAGTACTTTAATACAAACAAGTTACTTTTACTCCATTACAGTTCAGAGGAAAATGATGTACTTTTACTCCACCACATTTAGGATTAGTTACTAGTTACTATTTGCAGGATTTGATTATTATTAAAAAACTAATAAAATGTTGATGCATCATTTATAGATTAACCCCGTCTTTATCTAAGTGGTTAAAATCCGCCCCACCTTCACTGAAGGTAACAACACTTTTTTACCATCATTTCAACCTTAGAGAAGCTTAAATAAATCTGGACCAGACTTCTACATTAATCAAAAGCATCAAATTAACTGTGTTGTATATAAGTTTTTTTATTATTATATTTTAAACAAAAGATCAAAAGGTTAAACAATAAAGACAGTTTTTCACTTCTTTGCTCATATTTACCAAGGTTGCCAATATTAGTGGAGGGCACTGTGTGTGGTAGATAAATGAAAACAGAAAAAATCAACTCTTTTTTTGCTAATAGCGGACTTTAAAAAAAAAAAAGTGGACGCTGTATCTGAAATAGTGTATAAGGCATCCGCTGGGGTCTTAGACTGTGCGTTACTTTATTTAGCTTAACTAAATATATTTAGCTTTTATCAAACTGGCTAGTTAGATATAAAGTTAGATATTTTTGGCTAAAAACTAAATATAACACACAAGCATTTCCTGTGTGTATGTTTGAACACTGCAAACTGCAGTGATAAGATACTGTGTACTGCAGGCTCGCTGAGTTTTTGCATGCTGTTTGTTTTGGCAGACAGAAAAGAGACACATTATATAGCTGTTCTTTCGCACTCTGTGTAAAGGAAAAATGCTTTGTATGTGAGGCCAGTGGTGTTCATCCTCTTCAGTTTTAGCACTGAAGACAGTTACCTCTGCCATTTTTCGTGTGTTTTCATTCCCTGTCTGGAGACTTTATTTCGTAATGCGCCACAGTTTGTGTGTGGTCATGTAACTGCATGGCTACATCTGATTGGTGAAACACATGGTAGATCTACCGAAAATAAAGAATATCTAATGTGTAGAGTAAAAAAGTTATGAGTGGAGTGTAGCCCAGTGTAGTAGAGTAAGAGTGGCATGTCTTCTTCACAAATCTACTCAAGTAAAAGTAAAAAGTATGGTGCAGTAAAACTACTTTTAGAAGTACATTTTTTTTCAAAAAGTTACTCAAGTAAATGTAACTCGTTACTACCGACTGAAGCTGAAGCCCCTGTCAAATGGGATGAGGCTACCAACCTGGATGGACACCTTGTTTGCATGGTAAAGCACAGCACAGCCTCCTGGCACATGTGCATGTCTGGTAATCAACATAAAACCCAACATTTTTCATGCCATAGATTTGCTGTGCCATTGACTTTCTTCTTGGCACCATGCCACCCAGGGTCAATAATGTCCTTTGAGACTCTACTTGCCTTCCTGTCAAGTGGAGACAAGCTTCTTTAATGAGGGAAAAGACACTGTAAACGCATGTCGACCTTCCCCAGTCCAAGCAGTCGTGTGTACAGCTTGTTTGAGTTGTTTTCCACAGGCTCCTGGAGAACCAGGTAGAAAAATACAGCTCCAACGTTTCCTCAGGAATGTAATCTTCTAAGTGCAGGTTGTTCTGGGCCACAGGACCATTGCTGCTCCCTGAAACTCTCCCACCTCAGCCAAGTCACACTTCAAGTCTTCCAGGACTTAAATTGGTCGTTCTCCTCAGCAGCCATCCTTGACCTCTGGCTTACGGTAGAATTGGACACTTTAAATGTGAGAGACTTTCCTATTCTTTACCAGGTCAACAGGCATCAGAAGAGTATATCCAAGACACTAGCAACACATACTCATATCGTGGGCCGCATACTTATGTGCACATTCAATTTGTCC